>BQNB010064048.1:0-35457 GCA_026074375.1 Tanacetum coccineum | reverse complement strand
AACAATACTCATGGTGAGTGCGAACATACACATTTCAGGATCGGTTGCAAGTTGTCATCTTGTTTGCACTGGCTTGGATAGATTGCCACGAACTTAAGTGAACGGGTGATCTTTTGTCCATCGGTATTCGGAATCTTGAGGTTGATTAAAGTTATGCACATTTGAATTACCAATATTGCATGAGGAAGACTCAGCATGTTTGTGTACCGATGTACATAAAGGATTGGTAAATTCTGCTTGATTATCACTGTTTTCCTCAGCATGAACATTTGTAGGAGTGGATGGTTCTGATGTAAGGTGAGTATTCGTTGAAGGGTGTGTGTCTTGTGGAACAAAATTATCGGTGGGAGAAGAAGACTTGTTGACACGAGAAGTACCATCATTGAAAAATTCATTATACAAAGGACCAAAAAGAAGATCCAACTCCTGTTGTGATGGAACTGTTATATCTGCTGAAGGAGAAACATTTTATAGTTCTGGTGCGGGGTCAGGGTTATCATAATCTGACGCCTTTTGTCATTGGGGAACGAGGCCTGAAGTATCATTAGCAACAAACGTCTCAGACATCTCTTTGATCTCATCAAATCTGAGATGGTTGGATTCAACTATCAACCTTGTTCTATTGTTGTAGACATGATATCCCTTTGATTGAGTGGAGTATCCCACCAAAATGCACGGATCCTCTTTTTCTTTCATCTTATCCAAGTTCTCACCATCTCTGGTTAGGTAACAAGTGCAACTAAAGATGTAAAGGTGTTTAATTAAGGGTTTTCTGTCATTAATAATGTGATATGTCATTTTCTCATGAGTTGGGATGATGATTGATCTGGTTTGAGTATAGCATGCGGTTGCAATTGCTTCAGCCTAAAAGAATAAAGGAAGTTTAGAAGCTAAAAGCATCGTTTGAGCAGCCTCAATAAGAGTGCGGTTTCGTCATTCGACAACGCCGTTCTGTTCCGGTGTTCGAGGTGTAGAAGTTTGATGCTCAATTCCTTCTTTTTTAAATAATGCATTAAGTGTCTTGTTTAAGAACTCAGTGCCTCTGTCAGTGCGAACAGAAATTACTAGGGCTTGAATTTTTCTTTGGATCATCGTGAGAAAGTCTTTTAAAACTTCTGGTGTTTCATCCTTGGAAAGTAGAAAGAGTGTCCAAATATATTTGGAGTAGTCATCGACAATTACCAGAATATATCTCTTCCCATTTATGCTAGCAACCCGCATTGGACCACATAAGTCCATATGAAGCAAATTTAACCGTCCTTTTGAACTTGGAACAGTCTTTGACTTGAATGAACTTCGTTTTGCTTTACTCACTTCACAAGAGGAACATAGTTGATCCTTGACATACTTCAGTTTTGGTAAACCAATCACAACATCCTTCTTTGAAAGCAAGTTGATGTAGTCGAAGTTGAGATGAGAAAGTCTTTGATGCCATAACCATGCTTGAGTTGGTGATGCTTTAGCCATGAGACAGATTGGAGTTGATGAAGTTGTTTCTTGAAGAGAAATTGTATAGAGACCAATTCCATGATTACCCGTTAGTAAGTCATTTCCCTGAAGATCTCTAACAAACCACGTAGATTTCTGAAATGCAACCTCCAAATCCGCATCACAGAATTGGCCAACCGAGAAAAGATTGTGATTGAGACCTTCGACCTAGTAAACCCTGTTGATCGTAATATTACCTTGAACCAAATCTCTATAACCAAGAATTGGAGAAAATTGATCATTGCCAAAATGAACGGTACCCAAATATCTTTCAACAAAATTGCACATCAGTGATAGATTGCCTGTCATGTGCTTTGTGCATCCCGAGTCAACAATGAATAGGATGAGTTGTACAATCTGCAAGAGAATTAGAGGACGATGGAATACATGACAAATTGGATCCTAAAGTGTTTGTGAGTTTTAAGACATTAGTTATCCTAGATGCATTATCTATGGCAAAACTAACTGTCTTAGTCACACTTTCATCCCTAACTTTAGGTACCCATTTCCTTTTTGCCTTATGAACCCATGTATATGCTGATGGGCATTGTTGTGCTATCCATCATTTCTACGCCTTACTAGTTCTCTTATAAAGCATCCTATAGTAACTCTTAGAATTTGTGGTAGTAGATTCTGATGCAACTATTTTCTTATGGGGTGTTGCAACAGATTTGTTCGCTTGACTTTTGGGCTTTCTAGTACTAATAGGCACTACATTAGGCTTCTTAGTTCTAGCATTCACGTCATTCAAAAACTTAGAAACACAAGCATCATGATTCGAATTAAACACACATTTTCCACAAGTAGTACAAACAGCATTAACATTCGAAGTTCTGGAATTTAAACTGTCATTACACGCAGTTACAGACTTTTTTTTATTAGAAATACGAGAAATCCTAGGGTGGTCTTCTACTTCAGTCTTCTAACACTTCACTTGACTAGTGTTTGGCAGGACCTTATCTTTCATTTGATTGCTCCTAGGCTGTGGTCTGCTAACATTAGTTCTGTGAGCTACTCCTGTAGATGTAGACACACGAGGATTAGTATTCCTAGAAGTCTGAGTTAACTGTGGCGCTCTAGTTTGTGTTGTACTACTTGCAATTCAATACATGCCTGGTTTAATCACATTTGTGTTTCTTATAGCTTGCGTTGCTGTTTAAGGCAAATTCTGTGGAGTGTCTGGTTTTGATAAACCCTCTGACTCATTAGTTTTTGAAACTGACTTTTTCGTTGCAAAGTTTGTTCTCTCAAAAGAGTCTGAAAAAGGAGCCGGTTTTCCTAAAACTGATGGTTTTGGAATCCTTTGAGCATTTGGTTGTCGAACAACAGATGGTTTATCAAGCTTAGTGTCTACAGATTTTCCTTTGCATTTTTCAATGAGTTTCTTTAGCTCACAAATTGCAATGTTCTTGTCTTGCAGTTGAGCTTTCAAATCTTGTATTTCAAAGTATTGTTCACGTTCCTTTCGAAATACATTTGACGCTTTTTCTTTTTAAACTGTGTCATTTTTCAGTTGTTCTTGACATTGTTGTAAAGCGATTTCAAGAGAAATTGAGTGTTTTTCTAATTTAGCAAAACTTCGTAAAAGCTTAGTGTAAATCTCTTTACTTACAAATTCAGTTTGTTCAGAAAGCTTTTGTGCAAGACAGTCACATTCCCTGACTTTATGAAGATATAAGCATTGTAATTCAGTGATCTCATCTAAATCAGATGAAGATTGCAAATAAGAACACATAACATTCTTTAGACATCCATTCTGCAAAAGCATATCCATACACTGTTGCGAAATTCTGGCCTTATCAGATTCAAGTTCATCAATTTCATTTCAAGGAGATTCAACATACTTTAAATCTGCATGCATTTCTTGCTTAAGTTCATGAACAAATGTGAAACTATCATTCTGAGTCTTAAGGGCAAGGGGCATCAAACATGTCTTAACTAGGATTTCCATATCTTGAGCAGTTGGGTTACGAAGATGAAGACGGTCGTTTGAATGTTTTACCCACGCTTGATCGACAATTTCTTTCAGATGATTAATGTTATTCGTCATGACATTATATGCTTGTCTACTTTTGCTTATTGATTTTGACACTGGTAAGAAATCGATGTTTTTGAAAATATTTGGTTTTGTTTTCACAAATGATTTTCTCACATTTTCTTTCTTATTTCCATTTGCCTATACGAACTGAATTTCATAATGCTGAGTCGGGGGTTTAAATATTTCATAAAGACTATTTAACTTTGTGTAGTCAAAAGGTTTCACTAAGTCTTTATTCAATTTTGATCGACTCTAGTTATCAAGAGTCCGAGTCTCTTCCCTATCGGGGACGAGTCTGTTTGCAGGATCAGATTGGTCATGTGGGATCGCATACAGCTGGTATCCTATTTTGAACCTTTTTGTGGTACATTAGTTTGGCAAAGGTTAGGTCCATTCCATTAAATGTAGGGCATTTGGGTGCTAACATATGAATGGTTGGGATGATTGCACTCTTTGTAAACAATTTCATTCAAAAACTTTAATTGGTTTTCCATTGAAATCATTTTGTCAATATCTTTTTCTTCCTTAAGCTTCAAATCTGTTATGACCTTTGTTTTCTCTTTGAAAAGACCTTCGTAATGTGACTTTGTTAAAAGACTCTGTTTGACTAACTCATCGTGTTTCTCTTTGACAACAGAAATTTTGTAGGCTTTAACTTTTAAACCTTCTTTTATGTCAATTTCTTTTTTAGCTAATAGTCCTAGAGTTTCATTTAACTTACGTTCAAGTTTGTCATAGTCAACTGTACGATCATTAAAGGCCTTGTACCTCTCAAACTCAGTCTGTTTATTTTGAAGTGCAACTAAGCAACTATCCCGAATACTATTAGATTCCCTTAGAGTTCTACTAGTTTCCGCAAGAATAGATTTGCACTCAGTTAATTCTTGAGTCAATGTTGCATTTGCTTTCTTTAATTGCTTTTGAATCTTTTTATTTTCATCGACATCAAGTTTCAAATTAGCAATTAAATTAGCAAGTGCAACACGTTCATCATCACATTCTACATCATTTTGGTCATCCTGAATATCATTATCACACATATCCGGTGAGTCAGGAATGACATTACTATCACCCGTTTCCACTGCACATGTGTTAGTAATGGATTCAGATTGCTCAAAATGTTGTATGTCATTGGCAAACACATTATCGTCAGTATCGTATTGTACCTGTTCTAATGGCTCAGCGTCAGTGCCTGAGTCTGCATTAGGAACCTCCTGGATCTTTGCCATGTAACTGTAATGTGCTTCCAACTCTTGTTCATCAATTTCTTCATCTGTGTCTGCTAGCCAGTCAGATTGCTCTGCTTGAAGTTGAACACCTTTCTCAGCTTGTTTACACAGCAACATCTTTTCCTTATGATACGTAGAGTCTTTAACCCGTTTTGGCTTTCTGCATTCCTTAGATAAGGACAAATTCTCTTACTGTTAAACACTGTATCCAGAATGTTGCACTACTTGACCACCTACAGTTTTCTCTAGCCCAACAACATTTTACTGCCCTCTGATCCCCCAAATGTCCAGACTGATTGTTCATTCTTGTACCTTAGAGTTAGGATACACATTCTAGTTTCTGGTGTTTGAGGAAGTTCTGAAGTTGTTGTTGGTAGGTTTATAAATTTTCTTAAAGTACTTTGCAATGAGAGCCAGGTTTTTCTGCATGTCTTTAATTCCTTTTTTTTTTTTCCTAAAAAATCTCCCCCACCCCTTCCCCCCACTCTGAGCTTGTTCATGTTCACTGTCATCTTCAGAACGCTGACTCAGATGGTGGTGTGATTTGGTTTGCTATCTCTTTGCCTTTGTGGTTTTGTAGTTGGCATGAGATCTGGTTGGAAGTGAAGCTTTTAATGTTGGTGCATATGATTGTGAGGTCTTGGATGATTTGATATTAAGTCGTCTTGAAGTGTTTGAGCAGAAGCAACAGTGCTATATGGGTTAGCATTCTTGGCTTTCTTTAGCACGAAGTTCATTAAAGTCCTACTTTGGTATTGTTTAAGGAATGTCAAAGAGTTTGTGATATG
Organism: Tanacetum coccineum; assembly: GCA_026074375.1. Lineage (NCBI taxonomy): Eukaryota > Viridiplantae > Streptophyta > Magnoliopsida > Asterales > Asteraceae > Tanacetum > Tanacetum coccineum. The sequence continues at coordinate 29,914 of BQNB010064048.1, read as the reverse complement.
AAACTTATCCAACTTGTGTTGTTGCTTAGAAAATTGTTACAATTTGACCATTCTGGTTAAAGTTGTTGAAGAAATTTAACATTGACTTGCATCGATAGCAACTGTAAATGTTTCTGATCATTCACTCATATTTGTAGAATTTGTGTAGTAAGACTCACATTGTTTCTCCTTCGTGAGAGGTGAATGACCAAACTCCATAAATTATGTTTGTCTTTGACATCTTGAATATTGAGTGATTCACCTTGTTGTAGCCTTTCGATGGCTTCCCACATTTCTTGAGCTGTCTGACATGCATCAACAGTTGAGTATATTTCATCTCCAATTCTAGTCAATATCAAATGAATCGCTTCTTTTTCTGATTCAAAATGAGCTCTGTTTTCAGGAGTCATATTCATAACTGTCTCGACTGTTGTTTGTTCAGGAACTGCTAGAGAATCCTCTGTTGCAGGAACAGCTGGTGTTGTGACAATCGTTGGAGTGTAAGGACCTTTGAGAATGCACTTCCATAAGGCATCACCATTTGGTCTTGTATCAATGTATCATAAGAACCGTGATCGCCATTGTGCATATCGTCCTGTTGCAAGCATTGGTGGACGATCCCTTGAACCAGCTGCCATTATGTTGTTATGCATTTGACTGTCGGTTGTGGAAGTTACAATTGGAGTTGTCATGATGAATGATTGAAGAATTATGAAGTGAACAATGATTGTAGGATCTTAAGTAGATTTGTTGTGATTGAAGTTGTGGTAAAAAGAAAGCAATAAACGTTCACGGGATTTTACAAGTCTATGATTAAAACCGAGAAAAGAATTGAGTTCTTTCGCGGGATTTTACAAAATCGAGAGGAAACCGTGAAAAGTTAATTGTTGTTGTTAAAGTTTGTTGATTATGTTTGTTGTTGTTGATTAATTGTCCTTGTAGTCCGAATTAAAGTCCAAAGTTCATTTAATTAGTCCTTGAAGTTTGTTGTTAATTTCTATGTCCGTTACAAGTCTCAAAGTCCAAGTCCCAAAATGTTGACAAAAGGCAACTAGGTCACAAAACGCAATGCCAAAGATTTTGACAAAACGCAATTGCTTAATTCTGACATAACGCAGTGTCTTGTAATGAGACAAAACGCAATGATGTCTTGACAAAACGCAGGAAGAAACTCGGACAAATCGCAATCTTTGAATTTTGACAAACCGCAAGATGTTTCCACAAAACGCAAGTTTTCTAGACAAACTGCAAGAGCAAAGCGCAACTCTTTTTAACAAAACGCATTGCAATTTTCTTCACAAAATGCAACAATTAGAAGATTTTGGCAGATTTTCGTTTTGTTTGCTAGCTATAAAGGTCTTCAATCACTTGCAAAACGCAAGTTTCAATAAAACGCAATGATTCTTCTAGGCAAACCGCAAGATCAAAACGCAAGTTTTTCTAGATAAAACGCAAGAGTCTCTTCACCAAACGCAACCTGCTGAAGTACACAAAACGCAACAAGTACAAGTCATTTTCAAGGGTCGTTTTCAAGTACGGTACTTGTTTGTCTTTACCACACAACACAGTCACGTTTTTGACAAAATGCAACGAAGAAAAAAACTTCAAATTTGCGAATAAGCCCAAATCTTCCAACTTGCTTATGAAATAAGCTAACCACTAACCTAAATAAGCTATTATAAGTATTCTAAACAAGAAATTACAAGCTTTTCGGATCAAACAACAACCTTTTAGTCAAAACGTAACTTAGAAAATCAAAAATAAAACTAAGTTAAGTGAAAAGTTATACGGCAACGAATTGATAACAATGATTAGGTAAGAACAATAAGCACAAAAGTACATGATTTTCTTCCAAAAACTTAACCAATCTTCGAATTCGTGAGCTTATACTATGAATAAGCCACAAAATAAGCTTAAAGAAGGCGTTTTAAACACGAAAATAAATTCTGTACACAAAACACATCACGAGGCGGGACTGATACCAAGTGTAGGAACCAAGAAATCACTTTACTTCATAATTATGAGCAAGAAATTAAGCTAAGAGATGATGAGGAGAGAGAAAGTAGAGAGAATAAAAGTTGGGAGAGTTTACTTGCAAAATGGAATGTTACAAATGAACCAACCACCTCACCTTCCTTGGTGAGGTGTATATGTATCCAACTAAAAGGATTTCATGCCTTTAGTTATTCTACGGGTCGGGCTCGGGTTTACTTGGTCTTTCGCCCAATACACGTGACTGGTTAGATTACATTAAATGAGCCCGTTTACCCGTTCTAGCCTATTACAACGTTACATATTAAAATGACTGAGACTTAATATTTTCAATGAACGAACTTCCGTGTTCGACTCATTATTTGAGGCTAACAAAGACGCTATTAGCGATGATTCAGCGACGACTTAGTGACAAAAAAACCGTCGCTAACTGATACATCTTCAAACAATCGTGATGGTGTACTCAGTGACACCTTTTCAATAGATATAATTGCCACCATTGCGATTAGGCGCGTCTTTACAATGTAATGGTTCATTAGCAACGATTTTGTGATTGAAAAACTGTCGCTAATATCCATTATGTTCCAACAATACCCCACTTTTTCTATTCAAACACCAATAATACCTCACATTTAAATAGAAAATAAGATAATTTAAAGTTACTTGTTATTCTATTTCCATCAAATGTAATATGACATGCATCAGATTAGGTCTCTTTTGGACTTGAACCTATCCTAGTGAGTACTTATCGGATTTACTTTATTTATAGTGAACATATGTATTGAACTAGCCACATTGTATAGTAAATCGAGACAATGAGTATCACACATATCATATATATGCAATTACATATTCTTACATGTTGTGTTCATTTTGGTCGTGAACATATCCTTATTCATGAGAATTTTAGAGAACTTAACCATCTGGTTCCCAAAGATGCGACCACACATCAATCTCGTATAGGTAATGCTAATCAAGAATATTCCGTAGTATTCCACTATAAAAGCCATTAGCATTATTAAGAATTAAAATTCAAGCCTTAATCATTAACGGATAAACACATAAAAATTCATCTTAGGAATGGGCATACTTGTGTGTTAGTACTTTTTAAGATTTACTCAACTAGTTTTCCTATTGAACCTAGACCATGGGATCTCTAATTTTGCTAGGTTAGGTTTCTGTTGAGTAGTCACTCATTGTGTTGGCTTTAAGCACATACCTCTCGATGTAAATATGACTTGTTCTCTACAAAGGCCTATTGTCAAAGGATCAGCTATATTTTCCTTTGACTTTACGTAGTCGATGGAAATGATTCCATTTCTTATCAAGTCCTTTATCGTATTATGGCGATGTCTTATATGTCTTTGTTGGTGCAACATTGATTAGGGTCTCCTTTATGTCTTAACGATGACAAATAAATGTTCGCAAAACATAAAATAACAAACGATAGCCAAAATCTGTAAAACCGGATTTTAGCTTCTGGCGCACTGGTCACGCGTAAGCACGTGGCTAGTGCACCACTTGCGAATTCTTTCTAAACCTAGTATGATTATATTTTTAACATACCATCAAATGAAAGTATTCATTCGACCTTAATCCGAATTTACGTTGTTCCTAATCAGGTAACGGGTTTTACTCCCTTATTGGTCAAACTAAGTCACAGATCACTTTGCGTAAACGCATCCTTTCCCGTTATGGGATATGCTTTACTTAAGATGCAAAGCACTTAGCTTGTTTGCATCAAGATGATTAGTGATCAAATCTATTGTTGATTATCATGGATTAAAATCTAAATGACTAATTGAGTTTGTGGTACGTTGTTCCTAATCAGGTAACGGGTTTTACTCCCTTATTGGTCAAACTAAGTCACAGATCACTTTGCGTAAACGCATCCTTTCCCGTTATGGGATATGCTTTACTTAAGATGCAAAGCACTTAGCTTGTTTGCATCAAGATGATTAGTGATCAAATCTATTGTTGATTATCATGGATTAAAATCTAAATGACTAATTGAGTTTGTGGTATTTGGAGATTAATCATGCTTTGAGTTTTCTCATCTCTTTACCAATAAATGTTTTACAAACTCATATGTATTCCTCACATGTACAAGATGACTTACAAACTCCCACACCTCTTCTACACAATCCTATAATCCATCCCTCCTAATCATTTATATACCTTTTTTCCCATCAAATGATTCTATTCTTTACTCACATTATGATTACATGTTGCCTAAGTAGCGATAACCCAATCTGAGCCCATTATCATGAACTGTTAATTACGAGCGCGAATGTTATAAATAGATCTATTGGGTTTGACAACCCCGTTCGGGTGATTAGCTATCACTAGTGAAACGAACGTATACCATGTCGAATATAGGATGTTGCGGGTTAGAACATCACCACGGGCAATGTAGGCCATTAATTTGGTATTCATACACGTCAAGCTTCAGTGTCATGAGCTTAGAGCAACGTAATTACATTTATATGATATCTGCATCTGTTGCATTATCATACACTTGGGAGATCTTGTGGTCCTACAATATATGATTTATCAAACCTATGAATTCACCAACATTATTGTTGACGTTTTAAAGCAATGTTTTTCAGGGGATCAATAAGCACGAGGTGCGATGGATACATTGGTGGTTTTGATTTGGATGTCATGCATTAAAGATTTTGTCGCATTTCATTTTGTTATCTGTTATGGGCTGAAAATCTTTGTATTTTGATCAAGTGAACAAGTTAAGCTTCGGGCTTATGTAACAATTACTTTGTTAAATCCAATGTATCGTTTTTAAACGACTTTTTGGTCGTTCTATATATATCTTGTGTTATTGATCTGAGAAGTAACACGCCCCGGACCCTTATTCCGATGCGACCCAATTTGGGGGTGTTACATATTTACCATGACATCTTTCGAAAAAATGATTAACGATGGACCGTGCATCGCACTAAGTGAATTGAATGAGGAAAAAGGTCGTACTTAAAGACCAGCTGAAACAAAAGTGCTTCTCGGGAGACAACCTGGTCATTTTAATTATTTGTCGCATTTTAATTATTTGTTGCACGAGTCTATCTTCCCAGACATTCTATACGGCGTATCGAACCCCTCTGGATACGGCGTATAGATCCTTGTACAGTTGTGTGTTTAATTGTTTTCTTGTACCATTGCAGCGAGATAGAAATTGCACTTGTCTTCTAATCTTTTATGCAGGACCTTGCTAAAACTATGATATGGTATATTCTGAAAAGGACATGTGTTGAACTCATCTGGGCATACTGAGGCCCTAGTCAACACACTTTTTGCTCAAGAACTCATCTTGGAGAATTATCACGAGCTTGTCTTCTTTTTTAGAAAATAACATGCTACGAGCTTAAAAGTGCTTAAAAATAGGCCAAATTTAAAAAAAATTCAGCATGACTTTTGTAAAAATCACTAGTTACATTAACTAGCGCACTATAACCCTTGATACATATTGTGAGAATTAAGATTATTCCATTTCCAACTACTTACTAAAAATTCCACAAAATTATGAGTGTGCCAGTGATGTAGTGGACTTTAGAACTTGGCCTGGTATATCACTCGAGACCGCAAGGATTAGTACTATGGATTTAGATGGAGGAACATGTTCAATTGATAAATTTCTAGGATTAAACCAAATAGCCTACATGTCGTAAAATTAACTAACTACATTGGTTAGTTAAATCCCGTGTAACCCTTGATTACTCTCATTTTTAAAGTAAAATCCCCTAGAACAACCTGTTAAGCCATTCCTTTCTTTTTCTACACCATATTATATGTTTTGTTACACCTTTGCACCTTACACCTTAGCCTACCGTGTAGATTAAGTCTATTTTAATCAAAGTTTCTAGTTGCTTTCGTGTAAAGTTTTGTATTTCCTGTGTCAAAGTAAAAAAAATTTATCTCTTGTAATGTCGGAGCAATTGCACCAATGCAATGGAAAAATAAGTAGGCTCGTAAGTTCACTACTTCGCGATTATGAATCATGTTCGATAAGAACAAGTGTTACAAGAAAAAAAATTATTTTTTTATCCGAACGAATTATGATAGTGAAGACAGTGAAATAAAACCGAGATTTATGATGTATTACAAAAAAAAAGAGAAGGAAGAAAAATAGTCGGTTCAAAAGAAGTTTATACCGAAGGAATTACTTGGAAGGATCGATTATTCGAGATTACTATTAACAAATCAACATGTAAAGTCCTTGTAAAAGTGCCGATAATCACGCACACGATATCTGAATAAAGTAAATGTAAAGAACGGGATGTAAGGGAAGCTGACCATTATGGGAACGCCAACTTAGGTTGTCTTTGTCATTTCTATGATCGAGGCGTTTGTCTATATGTTCGAGTCTTTGTCATGGAATGGTCGGGGGAAAGTTACTAGCAACCGTACCTTATTTGTTGGCTTAATCTATTTGTTTTGTAGATTTTGTTTAACACCAATTTTACTTCCCTTTTCTAGCAACTAACCTTAGTGTCTACTCGAACGAGGACTTGTTCAAGCATGCATGTCTATTTCGTCGTACGGCCTATGTTAATGCATGTCTCAGCTGCCTTGTTGGATGACGACTTTCGGTGAAAGTTAGAAGGTCCCTACCCTATATCGTTCTTCATCCTAACCGCTGGTTAAACACGAACAGGGATGTGATCGGATTGTATATGTCTATTCCGTCGTTACGGCCGTGTATATACGATACAGCTGCCTTGTTGGTGTGGTACTTATGGTGAAAGATTGTTGAATGATCAACCCTAAGCCTTCTTAACCCAATTTATCTTTTGACTTGTTTCTCCTTAGCTTTAGCGGTGGAGATGTGTATCCTTGCCAAGCCTATGATAAAAAACTAATCACGACTGAGAAATTGAGCTTACCAATCAAATGTTGCACCCTAGATTAGTCGAGTGATCTGAGTGTTTTCATTTCCATATTTCGTGAGGAGCTTGGTTATGTACAGGTGATTAGGACAAAACGATGCTTAAACGGAAAATCCTCAACTTCGGTTGGGACACATTTTCATAAACTGAAACTTTTTCTAAAGTCTACTTGAGGACAAGTAGGATTCAAGTGGGGGGATATTTGATGACATCAAATAACGTCACTTTATTATATCATTTATCCCATCTGTTTTGTCCACTTTTATATAATTATTGCATTATTTGGTACTTAATTGCTTTAAAGTTGATGAATACAGTAATTCAGGAGTGTTTAACAAGCTAAAAGGCGCATAATTTGGAACTAAAACGAAGATATTTGAAGATTACTAATTTCTGACCAATACACCGTATCCAACAAAAGAGATACGGCGTATCCGCGCCAAATCTTTACAAGAAAACGCGTTTGACCAATTCCTAATACGGCGTATCCCTTCTGTCTACATACGCCGTATCCATAAAGATAACTATTCGAAGATACAGTAAATCAAGTAAATTGGGAATGATGTCACTGATTGATTATGAACGTAGCGCGCACTCTAAGGAATCCAACCCAATACGCCGTATCGACCTTGCCAGATACAGCGTATCGAGTCTTTTTTAGACACTATAAATAGAAGACTCAAAAATGAGTTTTCAGTGTGCAATATCATATTCTTTATACCATACTCATTAAAGACAAATTTTAGAAGGGAAGATCAGCCATTAAGATCAAGCATTGATCACGAATCCATAGAAGACATCGTGTAATTTTTACTCTCTTAATTGTTCAATTTCAATTGTTTGATTACGCTTGTATAATTACAATGGTTGTGGGCTAATACCCTCAGGTATTAGCCATCTTAATGAAAGTTCAATGTTTGGTTTGTTTTAAAATCGATTTCTTAATTTATCGTTGATTGTTTAATTATGTTTATCACCTCATACTTGTTTATGTGTTTAAATATGTGACCTATCATTCAACTGGATCTAGTGATACGGACCAAGTAATCTAGATACCTGGATAGCTCTCCATATCTTTCATATTACAGGACCAATAGGATCACAAATAACATTCTGTCTTTGTCTTTAAATTATGAGCTTAGTTTGACCGGTAGGTGACCTATTTATGTTTCAGCAATCATGCTCATAATCAACTGATAAAGATTTGAATAGTGGACTACGAGTATATAAAACACTGTCAAACAATAAGTGGCTAAAGTACCATTGGGCTAGGGTTTTAAAAGGATCACCACTGCTTTGATTCCCTAAGATAGATTATAATTAAACTAAAGGATGCGTTATGCGGATGCGTTAATTGTGACAGGAATAATCGTGTCTAGGTCTTAGGATGATTTCCCGCTTAAGTATTAAGAATGATATGCCGCTTTGAGATAAGTAAATCATTGCACTAAAACAAACAAACCAACATTGAACTGGATTTAATATGGCTAATACAGTTTTCTATCATTTGGCTTGTACCGCTTTTCTATCTTCTAATTTTCTTCTTTTGTGTTTATTGTCTATTGAATTGATATTTGTTTCCACCAAACCTATGCTAGTCTCTCAGGCTGAAAACCCTCATATCATTAGACAACGCATATAGCATAGGTTTAACTAGTAAATAGACTAATTAAAATACTGATAGAATATAGGATTAATGTTTCACTCTTAGTGTTCGACACCCTACTTACCACGAAACTCCATCTTGACCGGGTACACTGCCCGTTAAAGTGTTGTTTTAGGTTTGTCGGCTAAATATAAATGTAAAACTTGATAATCAAATAATTGACCCTACACGACAGCACATCATTGTCGCAGTACGGATGAATCTTATTGAATTTAAACCCGTAGTCTGTTAGTTGTGATCTCATCCTTAGGATTTGAGCACAACACCCAGATAATGCAATATATTTAGCCTCTACACTTAAAATCACAGTGCTCTTTTGCTTCTTGGCAGACCAACTAACAAGTTTATCACCTAAAAATTGAGCCCTTCATGATGTACTGCGTCTAGTGTCCTAACACCCTGCATGATCTGCGTCATAATATGTTGTTAAAGACCTATCGATATCCTTCGAGTACTAGAGACCCATGTTAATGGTTCCCTTTAGGTATCGAAAGATCCGCTTAACCGCATTTAAGTGCTTTTTGGTAGGCTTTGCCTGATACCTGGCACATAAGCAGACTGCATAAATAAGGTCGAGTCTATTGGATGTCAGATACATGAGGGATCCAATCATGCCATAGTAAAGAGTAGCATCAACAGGTGTCCCCTGTAGATCTTCATCTAGTTTATTATTTTCCACCATAGGTGTGTCTACAGAATCACTAGTTAGCAAACCATATTTTTTAATAATTTCATAAGCATATTTTGATTGGTTTAGGAAGATGCCTCTGGGACTTTGAGAAATTTGCAATCCTAAAAAGAATGACATCTGCCCCCATCATCGACATCTTGAACTTAGTGGTCATCTGATTAGCAAACTCATTACACAAAGCATTATTAGTTGATGCACATATTATATCGTCAACATAAATTTGTACCCCTAATAAGTCGTTTCCTACTTTCCGTGTGAAGAGTGTTGGATCAACTGCACCTTTAGAGAAATATTGTGAAATGAGGAAACTTGACAGCATGTCGTACCATGCACGTGGTGCTTGTTTGAGATCGTAAAGGGCCTTTTTGAGCTTGTACACATGCGATGGGTATTCCTGATCAACAAATTCTTTTGGTTGAGAAACATAGACCTCTTCCTTGAGCTCTCCATTTAAGAAAGCCGTTTTGACGTCCATTTGGAAGATCATCATATTCTTGTTGGCTGCATTTGCTACGAAGATACGGATGGCCTCTATTCTTGCAACCGGTGCAAATGATTCCTCAAAATCGATTCCCTCCTCTTGCCTAAACCCCTGAGCAACTAATCTAGCCTTATTCTTTAGTACCCCACCAAATTCGTCTGTCTTGACCTTATAAATCCATTTAAGTTTGATCAACATGACTTTATCTAGACACGTCACCAATTCCCAAACTTGTAGTCTTTCAAATTCATGAATTTCTTCTTGCATTGCATCGATCCATGAGGGTTCGATCATTGCTTGTTTGAAGTTCTTTGGTTCTATAGAAGTTAGGAAGGCATCAAAGTAACACCACATGAGCGAGAAGGATCACCGATCATATTTTCTATTGGATGATCCTTAGTCCATCTACCAATAAATTCAAATGGAGTGTGGGATGGTCTCACATTAGATGACGATCCTTGAGAAGTCGAGTCTTCATGAAGAAATTCGTGAAGAGGATCATCATGAAATAGTGGTGTTTTTGGTGATTCTTCAACACCTTGAGAAATAATTGGAGAATGTTCTTGTGTTGATGGGATACTTGATGATGATGCATCTTGGTCAATGGACGTAGACACAGGTGAATCGGCTATATCAACAGCTCTTGGTGCAGCAGCTACGGGAACTGGAGAGACAGTAATAGTTGGAGGATTAACGTATTCATCGAACAAGGGTTGGAACAAACTATCCCAATCATCTCTATTTGGTGGATTACAAGGTTGTTGATGAATAATGTTTGGTACGAGTCCTGAACAAGATGTTGCAGGAGTCATTACTTGAAGCCCGGGTCCTGAACCGAATTGTTCAGAAGCCATCACTGTCAACTCATCAAACGTCACATGAATAATTTCCATAATTTTCCGGGTTCTCCTGTTGTAGATTCTGAAATCTTTCTTTGCTGGTGCGTAACCAACAAAAATACCAATATCAGCCTTTGCATTTAGTTTACCCAAATCCTCACTGTCATTGGTTGGATAAAATAGTGAACTAAACACATGAAAAAACAATAAATATGGAGTTTTGTTGTACCGGAGACGAATCAAAGAACTGTTTTTGGTATAACAAGCTGTGTTGATTGCTTCGGCCCATAGAAACAGAGGAGCTTTTAAAAATATCAACATAGTGCGGGCAGCTTCCATAAGAGTTCGGTTTCGTCTTTCGACAACGTTGTTCTATTGAGGAGTGCGAGCAACAGAATTTTGATGCGAAATGCCGACATTTTCATAAAAATCATGAAGAGTCTGATTGACGAGTTCCATTATCTATTCTAACATTACGGACAGTGACATTCAAACGAACTTGAATATTTTTTATGCCTTTGATGATAGTGTCAGGAGCTTCATCCTTTGATCTTAGAAATTTAACCCAAGTAAATCGAGAGTAATCGTCAAAAATTACCAAGATATACTTTTTCCCGTTAATGCTCTTCACACGCATCGGGCCACAAAGATCCATATGCAAAAGATATAGTTTCTCTTGGTTAGTGTCCTCAGCTTTGGGTTGATGAGAGGATTTCTTGCTTTTTCCTAATGCACATGCTAAACACAGATGATCTTTCTAAAATTTAAGCTTTAGAATACCTCGTGCAAGAGCGTCTTTGGCTAGCTTGTTAAGAGTACCGAAGTTGAGATACGATAAATGACGGTGCCATAACCAGCTCTTAGTCTTTGAAGCTTTTGATAGAAGACAGATCGGAGAAGTCTTTAGCATGTCATCAAGAGAAATTGTTTACAAATTTGTGTCTCGGGAGCCTGAAAGTAGATCAACACCTTCTAAATTCTGAATAAAGCAAGTGTTTTTCATAATTGCAACTTCAAGATCCGCGTCACTAAATTGTCCATAAGAAAACAAGTTATGTCTAAGCCCCTCAACATAATACACCATTGAGATAATTACATTCCCCTGCTGATAGTCACCATACCCCATTATCTTTGCAACTTGGTCGTTTCCAGATCAAACAATTTCCAGAAATTTACTAACAAAGTTAATGAACTGAGAGGGGTTCCCTGATATATGTTTTGAACATCCGGAGTCTAGATACCAGAGGACGATCTGGAAACCTGTCATTGACAAGAGAAGAAGAAGATGGAACATCTGTAGCATTGGATCCCTACAAATGAGTGGGTTCTGAGTTGTTAACAATTTTAGATTCTACAATCTTAGCTTTTTTACTCGAACCTACTTATTTTATTTGTTTGGGTCTCCTACTATAGACTTTAATCTATGTTTTTGGTGTTTCAACTCACTTAGAAGTGGTTTCCTTAAGATGCACTATTTTCTTGGGAGTGATCCTATTTAAAGGACACGAGTTACTAACTATAGTGAAAAATCTTCATGTTGGTTTCCACTTATATCCTAGATCCGTGAACACTTTACCAGTAGGTTTCCAAACTTTTCTCATTTGATTTCTTTTAGATTTAGATTTTGAACGCACATTCACATCATTCACAAAATCAATAAGACACATATCATGATTAGCATCAAACAAACATTTGTTACAAATAGCACAAATAGATTCAAACTTAGCATCTCTCACAGAATGCTTAACAAGTGCATTACTAATAGGTTCAGAAATAGAATTCGTCTTATTCAAACCGCTTTAGCCGAGGATAAGTCATCACAATCCGAGTCATATGCATCTAAGTCGTCAGCTTGGAAAGCTAAATTCTAAGGGATTGTTTGCTAAGAAACTGGAGCTTCTGATATACCAGGGTTTGCTAAAAATGCAAGTTGCGCTTCATCTAATATCTGATCCGCTTCCTAAGCTTTGGCTAACATCCATTTCTCCTTAAACCATGCATCATTCCTTGGCCTTTTTCTCTGAGTACACTGTCTCGCCATATGCCCTTTTCTTTGACATGGTTGACTAGCTGTAACATTTCCCTTTGAAGTAGTAGCAATTCCCATGTTTCTGGTACCATCATAACTATAATTTTGTCTTCCTTGAACTTGTTGAACGATGACTCTACCATCTTGAATGGTTGCTTGATTTCTAGGATTAGACGATGTTATGAGTTGATTGTTTGATGGTGGAAACCTTGATGCTACAACAGACAGAAATGTCATTGCTTTGTTGATGCATTCAATCGGATCTTCTCCTTGCTAAAACATGGGAACAGCGAGACTGGAGTCTAATTGGGGAAATTCAGCTTGAGATTGTTGTGTCACTGAATAAGATATGAATGGTTGATGGGAAACTGAATGTTATTGTGGATTGACTGGAGTGTGATGGTGTTGATGATGAATGGGTGTTCCATAAACTGGTGTGAATTATTGAGGAGGTGGATACATTAAAGAACTTGAATGTTATGGTGACTGGGATGGGTTGTATAGAGTTAGAGAGTTGGCTACAAATGCAAGAGGATCTAGATATATTTCATGCGTGATACGAACTTCATTAGCATGTCATTCATGTCACACCACCAGACGGGGCCTGGACGAAATACATGTCCGAGGGCGTGACGTCATAACAATCCGATCACCAAGCAATAAAGAACGACCACTAATCATGGACGTTTGAAAAAGTTTACTCGTTGCATAAAATAAAATAGATTTAAGTTTTACAGCCCATAATAATTAAGTTAAAAGTAGCGGAAGCATAACAAAGTTTTAATAATGACAACGAGTAAATAATAGATAAGTCTTGAAATGGGCGAGCAAGTAATAGGCACATAGCTCGCACATCGATCAAGAATCAATCCAAGCTAAGCACCTGAGAAAAATGTTTAAAACGTTCAACATAATGTTGGGTCGAATTATAGGTTTATGTTAAATAAGATGTGGACCACAAGATTTCAATAACGTATGTGACTATATTACAGATACAGCATCACATAAAAGTATTTACTATTATACTAAGCTCATGACACTGATGCTAAATAATCATCAGGGCATGCTAATCCTTGTCGCGTAGTTTTCCTTGCCCTTAACGTTGTCCAACAAAGACCACCACTAATGTACCACTCGACATGACATATATCCGTTTGTTTCTTCGTTAAGTGGAAACAATGCGGATGGGATATTAGTCCAATAGATCTATTTACTCACTCGCGCTCCCTCAACGGTTCCTAATTCCGGTGGCAACTAACAGTTCATGATATTTGGGCTGCAGTAGTAGGTTTGTAATGCAACTTGGCAACACTTTAAACAAGTAAAAACTCGCCGTAAAGAATTGGTCCAATTTAAAAGCAACCAATGTTTCTCACCCCATAGTATAAAGCGATTTGTAAATCAGTTAAAAAGGTGAGGCTATGACTCACTTAGCAAGGATAAGCTCGGATACCACAACAAATGATGAAGATTATATTGGAGGGTCTAGCCGCGGACCTAGTGTAAGTATGGGTCTGTAGCATTCGTCAAAGAAACAAGTAAGGCATCCATGTTCATAATTAAGAATCCAAGTGTGGTTGCGGTTTTTATGTAATATAAGACTTCGAAACTTTACCATGTCTTAGTTAAATAGACACTCGCAAAAGTTATATTTTTAGATACTTTCCTTTTTTAGGAAACTTTTTAGTTCAAAAGTTAATAGCGTCCCTATTTTCTTACGTTTCACTATTTTACAAATCGTTAAACAATTCTTAACCGCTAATCATTTGTTTTTTTTTAATCGCCTAAAGGTCCAATTCTTACCTTTTTTAAATAATCCTACTTTTGATAAGGTCGTCATCTCAAATTAACATTTTCATGACATTTTCTTAGTTGTTCAAACTAATTACTTAAACATTCCTATATGTTTCGCTTGCCATTTAAAACATCCAAAATCGTTCGACGTGCTGAAACCCCCTTTTTCTTTCCGCACCAACAAGCATTTGTTAGAGTGTTTTTAAAATCTATCTTCCGATTTGTGGTATAAATGTCCTCTCGTTTTTTTACTTTTAGGTAAAGCGGTTGGCCAACTTTTAGTTTAACATCTCATCCGGACAACTTTCGTGTTGTTATACTTACGCCGATTCGGACCGAAGGTCCGAATCGCCGTTTTAGTGCTGATTGGTCATCTTAATATTCATTTTCGCTGTGAAAATGTTTCGAGTTTCATTGAGGCCATAACTTTGCCGTGTATGTCCGATTTTGGGGTAGGTATATGAAAAAATTATCTATTCGAAATTAGGCTCTTCAAAATACTACTTTTCGTCCAATTGAACACATTTTTTAAGGTCATTCAAAACCCCCAAAAACAAAGTCGGGACAGCAGGTTGTTCTACCAAAATACGCCCAAAAATCAACCCAACTAGCATATTAGTGTTAATCTAGCCTAATGTTTATTTACCAACAAACCAACCAACAAACTAAACCTTAATCCACCTAATTATCTCTTGTTGCAACTCTCATCAACTCTCAATATCGCAAGAACATAATGTAATACATAAACATCGAGTGGTAAAAAATGTTTCCTTCCTTTTATATAAAGATGACAACATGTAATAATTATTTCTTTTGTAAAAAATGTAACCAAACCGTGGTTCTTTTATGAACAACATAGATCTATAGAAACTAATAGAAGAAACCAAGTAAGGATCATGTAAACTTACAAATCAGAAGAATTGTATAAAAACAGAGATCTATACCCAAGAATTGATAGATCCTTATAACCCCCAAATAATTTAAAACCCTATTTGTTAGAATCTTGAAATCTTAGAATAATCAACCAAACAACTTGGATCTACCTTAGGATAGCCTTAGAAGTGAATTAGACTACTTGGATCTCTAGAAATCAAAAGTTATGGACGTGTTTTGTGTGGTGGTGTTGTGCCTTGTGTTGAGGCAGGGAGAGTGAGAAGAAAGAGAGAATGTGAAAGTGTATGAAAGTATAACCCTAAGTTGAGATGGGGTGTTGTATTTATAGCACATGGGTAGGGTTTGGAGGGTTCAAGTGGTGCATGAGTGACCAACACACACCCAGAGTGTGTGTGTTATGTGGTTCGGCCGAATAGGGCTCACAAGGACCAAGATGGTTCAATTTTTCTAGCCAAGGTTCAAGTGATATGATCATGGTTCAAAATTTGCAAGTCAAAGTTGTAAGAGTGTGTAAGTAACATGTGATGTGTAAGTGTCTTGCATGCTGCATGTTGCTTAGGAATACAAAATGTCACTTTCTTTCTTAGTATGGCTACATTTTCCCAAAATTTGAGTTTATATTGGTTTGAGGATGATTTAATTTCAAGTACCAAAGCTGTTTTGGTTAGTTTAGACATCTTCCTATGTATGGGAACTGTGGCTGTGAATGATATTTTTAAGATTAGGGTATAATATTATCGATAATTTGGAGTTTTTAACGAAAAGATTGAGTTTCTGGGTTTGTTTGGTCAAAACGCGAAAAAACGGTTAATTTAAAGAATAAACCCTAAAATTAATATCGGGAAGTGTTTATAAAAATCACGAAACACTCAGGAAAGCTATTATAACTCTAAAATGCCTAGTAAATTTTTAACGATGCCAGACGCATCCCGATGCGTTCTCAGTTTTTACGCAGCTTAGGTCCTCGGTAAGCTGTCAGATTTTTACGTAACGAATAAAATTTAAAGTAGATGACTGGAATGGGTCGGAATACTAACCGGGAATTTACAGGGTGTGACATCCTTTCCCCGTTAGAAGAGCTTTGTCCTCAAAGCTTAGGACGTAGCTTGAGATGCGGATACAGGGTTAGCGAACAGATGAGAGGTACTTCTTCTGCATTTTTGGTCTTTCGCCGTTCCCAGGTTATCGGGACCTCATCTAGATATTCCACGGTCTTTACGATTGGAATGCGGACCTTTGTTCAATAACGTTAACTCCGCAGTCAAATCTCAACGGCTTCTTCCAATGAAATTGAGGCTTTTCATCAATCGTGGGATTTCATCAATGGAATCGCGATGCGATTCATCGGATAAGCAATTCTTAAGGTTGAGACGTGAAAGGTACATATTAACACGGCTTAGTTTCTCTGGTTAATTCTAGTTCGATATGCAACCGTTCCCACCTTGGCGAGAATTTTAAAAGGTCCAATATAACGAGGGTTCAGCTTTCCCCGTTTGCCGAAACGTATTACACTTTCAGGGCTTGTCTTTCACATAACCTTATCCCCAACTGAAATCTAAGGCTTACGTCTCTTATCAGCGTTGCACTTTTGTCGATACGTGAAGCTTGTAGACGATTCCTTGATTTGTATATCTTCTCGGTTGTTACGAACAATTCCTGGTTTCCTCATAAGCTGAGCGTCTCCCACCTCAGCCCAACAGACAGGTGACCGGCATTTGCGACCATACAACGCCTCAAAAGGTTGCCGCCCTTAATACTTGTATGATCTTTATTGTAGGCGAAATTTCTATTAAGGTAAATGTCTGTCCAATCCTTCAAAATCTATTCACACATGCTCGGAGATGTCTTCCAATGTTTGGATAGTCCTCTCCACTTTGACCATCTGTTTCGGGAGTGCTATGCCTTACTCATATCTAATGAGTTCCAAAAAGTTCTTGAAGAGCATTGCAGAATTGGGACACGAACCTACCATCCGATCGAGATGATCGAAACAGGGGCACTCATGTCTCGACACACTTCTTTAATAGTTATTGCCTGGTCAGTTCTCCATTGAGTCATTCTCTTTGCTGGCAGATGGAAATGGAGAAGATTTAGTGAGTCGATCGACTATAACCCAAATCATATCTTGCCCACTTGCCATTTTTGGTAACTTTGTCACGAAGTCCATAGTTATGTTTTCCCATTTCCATTCAGGGATTTTTGGTTGTACCAATAGACCGGACGGTTTTTGGTATTCCGCTGTACATTTGCGAAGTTATACAGTTTCTACATATGATGGCAATTTCTTCTTTCATGTTGGGCCACCAGTAAAGCTTTTTCAAATCTTGATACATTTTGTCCGATCCAGGGTGGATTGAATACTTTGACTTATGCGACTCGTGCATAATCAAAGCTCTCAAGTCACCAAACAGTGGTATCCAGCTTCTATTCTTCAAACACAACGTTCCATCTGCACGTGGCTCCAGGTTCTTAATCATGCCATGCAAATCCTCTGTTCCGAAATTTTCTTCTTTTCTCGCCTCAACCTGAGCATTCAAGATCCGCGCAGGGAGATTCAAACCGATTGTCATAACCAAGGCTCGAACTCGCAGTGGCTTAGGTCTACTCTTTCGGCTTAACGCATCAGCCACCACATTCGCCTTTCCCGGGTGGTAGCGTAACTCGCAGTCATAGTCACTTAACAGTTCTAACCACCTACGTTGCCTCATATTCAACTCTTTCCAGGATCAAGAGATGTTGCAAACTCTTATGATCAGTGTACCAACGGCATTCGTGACGTAAAGGGTAATGTCCTCCACATTCTTGAGACGAAACACCACCATGTAACATTCCGAGAATTTCGAATTTTGATGACGATTCAACATTTGACTTTTAGGGTCTGGCTTGATTTTAAAACGACCATCTAAAGCACGTTTCATTATTCGGACTCTAAGCATTTTTGATGTAAAACGATCATTCCTGGACAAACTTTTTAGTTTTGACCTGAGACCTGGGGAAACAGTCAGAAGTTGTCTGAATGCCTACGCAAGATTTTAGAATAAGGGACGAAGTACCCGCACCAAAAATAATTAAATTTCATTTAATTGTGGACATTTTATTATAATAAGAATATTTAATAGAGTATTTTAACATTTTATTCAGTGGACGTTTGTTGAGACGCAAATATTCGAGTAATGATCCTTCTACGGAAGGGTTTATCTAGAAATATACAAAAATAAATAATAAACGTTTTAAATAATAGTTTATAGAACTACCGTTTACTAAATTTAGTCGATGTGAATATCATTTTTATCAGAAAAATGATTTTAGAAAAACAATGCGAAAGTTTCGTGACTTGTAATTCCGTTAAGTCGCTCAAACGAGTCCCGATACCGTTATTTAACGGAAAGTTACACTTTTGGTCCTTTGTGTGAAATTATATTACACATATTAAATTAAATTATTTTAACTTGTCACATTTAGTTAAAGTTTAAGTATTATATTAAAAGTTTATATCTTTTTCATTTCCATTCCATCTTTATACACACACATATATATAAAACACTCTCTCTTCCCCAATTATCCGGCCACCACCCACCACCGGCTGCCGTCGGAAAACTTTTCCGGCGGACTTTTCCGGCCAACTCCAAAAACTCTCCTCATCACCGGATCTATTCGATCCCCACACCCACTCTCCTCCACGCGCCTCCCCCATCCCCCCCTCCGCCTGTCTCAGTCGCCGCTGCCACCCTCATCATAACATCATCATCATCATCTCCACACCACCATAACAACCTCGTCACCACCATCCCCGCTGCCACTTATCACCACCGCGGCTGCTATATCCACAGCCGACCACCAACGCCATCACCACCTCTACGCCGCTGCCCCACCACCGCAAGCCATCATAAGGGTGCGGCTGGTGTGTGTGGTTTTCATAAATTAGGGTGCGTTCGGCTTGGGGCTTCGGGACAGCCGCACCACTCGGGTGCATGTGGTTTGTATTTCCATCATCAAGGGTGCGATTTGGTTATATTTAACACCTCAAGGTGAGTCTTGGGTGGTTTTCACCAGCAAGGGTGCGTGTGGAGTTATTGAAGCAGCAGCAAGGGTGCGTTGGTTTTCGTGGAGTAAACAAGCTAGGGTGTTTGTATTGCAAGAAACAGCCGTTCAAGCGTGTTTTGGATGGCTTTGTATCAGTTAGGGTGCGTTTGGTTTGTTGTCACCGCGAAAGGGTGCGTTTGGCTGTGCTAAAAAGCACATTAGGGTGCGTTTGGGATGGCTGCGAACAACCAAGGGATGTTTGGGTTAGGGTTTAACAGCCAAGGGCCGGTGGGTTTAGCATAAAACAGTCAAGGGAGTGCGTTTGGGTTGTTATAATTTGATAGGGTACGTTTGTTGATGTCGTAGCAGATTAGGTTGTGTTTGGGTTACGCAGCTTTGGGGCGTTTGGATTAGGTTCAGTAGCCGAAGTAGGGGTGGTTTGTTTGGACTGTGTAACTGCAATAAGGGTAGTTTTGTTTGGGGGTTGGGCTGGAGGTGGAGTGACGTGGTGATGTTGTGAGAGATGGCTTTATGTGTTTGGTATATATAAATGGAGTAATAAAAATTAAGGATTTCACATCTATAAATCTGCTATATATTATACCGGGATCTAAATGTGGTATTGGGTTAAATAAAATACTTTATTTATTATTTTCGTTTTGTCGCTTTATAATAACAGTTAAGGGATGTGTTTGGGTTCTAAACATGGTTTGATTTAAGTAAGGAAAATGATTATTCACTTTTGTTAATATGAAAACGTTAAATAATAACGAATGGGTCATGCCGAGCTCGTTTTATACATCGCTACACTTAGTAAAACTTTTACAAAACCTACTTGCGTACTATTATCTTGAATTGTCGCTAAGAACGTTAATTAGTGGAAGACACGATATGATCTAAACGTAACTATGATTTTAGAAATTTTTATTTTAGTCTTATCCACAATACTTTAAATCGTGCGTTTATTTGTCTAAAGGAACTTCCCTGATAAACAGTTTAGGGGATATTTTGGGCACGTGTTGTCTTAGTTAAATCCCGACACTTGCAAAAAGTTACTATTTTTAGAAACTTTCCCTTTTAGGAAACTTTTTAGTTTCAAAACGTTAATAGCGTCCCCTATTTTCTTAAGTTTCCATATTTTACAAATCGCTTAAACAATTCTAAACCGCCTAATCCTTATGTTTAAATCGCCTAAATGTCCAATTCGTACCATTTTTAATAATCCTACTTTTTATTAAGGTCGTCATCTCAAATAACCTTTCATGACATTTCTAGTTGTTCTAACTAATTACTTGACATTTCTATATGTTTCGCTTGCATTTAAAACATCCAAAATCGTCCGAAAGTGCCCGGAAACCCATTTTACTATTCCCAACAGCCCACTATTCATCTATTTTGCCGAAAAATGTTTCGAGTTTCATTTGGCCATAACTTGGTCGTTTTAAGTCCGATTTTAAAGTGTGATATGTGAAAAATTATCTATTCGAATTAAGCTCTTCAAAAACTACTTTTACGCCTAATGAAAACATTTTTAAGTCGCTCAAAACCACAAAACTAATTCGGGACAGCAAGGTTGTTTTACCGAAATACGACCAAAACTCAACCCAACTCGCATATTAGTGCTTAATCTAGCCCTAATCTTTATTCACCAACAACCAACCAACAAAACTAAACTTTAATCCACCCTAATCTCTATTGTTGCAACTCTCATCAACTCTCAATCTCGCCAAGAACATAATATAAAACATAAACATAAAGTGGTAACAATGTTTACTTCCATTTTATAAAAGATGACAAAATATTAACTTATTTCTTTTGTAAAAATTAACACAAACACATGGATCTTTATGAACAAACATAGATCTATAGAAATAATGGATGAAACCAAGTAAGGATCATGTAAAACTTACAAATCAAGAAGAATATGTAGCAAAAACACTAGATCTATACCCACAAACTATAGATCTATAAAACCCCAAATAATCTTGCAAACCCTAACTTTATAATTCTTGAAATCTTTGAAAAATAGCCAACCAACACTTGGATCTACCTTAGATAACCTTAGAAGTGAACTTAGGATACTTGGATCTTGCTAGAATTCAAAAGTTACAAGTGTGTTTGTGGGTTGGGTGTGTGCCGTAAGCAAGGGAGGAGAGGGAAGAGAGATGTGTGTTTTGTTTGAGGCTTGAAAATGAAATGAACCCTAAACTTGAGAAAGTGTGGTATTTATAGGGTAATATTAGGTCAAGAGGCTCTTGTTTTGTAGCATCAAGTGCCCAACACACACCAAAACTGTGTGCCTTTGTGGTTTCGGCCAAACCTAGCCCCAAGGACCCAAATGGGTTAAGTTTTTAAGTCATGGCTCACATGTATGTATAATTTGGTTGCTAGTTGGTCAAATGGAGTCAACATGTGTAAGTAACATGTGATGTGTAAGCGTCTTGCATGCATGTATGTTGCTAGGATATAAAAATGTCTCTTTCTTTCACTAGTATAGCAATATTTTCAAAATTGGTGTTAGTGGTTTAAGGATGATTTAATTTCAAGTACCAAGAGTGTTTTTGCTTGGATTTAGACATCTTCATATGTATCGGAATGAGGGTGAATGAAATTTTTAAGCTTAGGGTATAACATTATCGATAACTTGAGTTTACACTAAAAGATTTCAAGTTTTCGGAGTTCCGTTTGGTCAAAAAAGCGAAAAAACGTAATTTAAAGAATAAAACCCTAAAACTAATATCGGAAGTGATTAAAAATCACGAAACACTCAGGGAAGCTAATATAACACATATAATGCATAAATAAATTTTTAACCGATGCCGAAACGCGTCCGATGATGTTTTTCAGTTTTTACGCAGTTTAGTTCCTCGGTAAACTGTCAGATTTTAACATAACGTATAAAATTTAAAGTAGATGACTGGAATGGGTCGGAATACTAACCGGGAATTTATGGGGTGTGACATCCTTTCCCCGTTAGAAGAGCTTTGTCCTCAAAGCTTAGGACGTGGCTTGAGATGCGGATACCGGGTTAGCAAACAGATGAGGGTACTTCTTCTGCATTTGGTCTTCGCGTTCCCACGTATACTCGGGACCTCTTCTAGAATTCCAATGGACCTTTATGATTGGAATGCGACTTTGCTTCAAACGCTTAACTTCGCGGTCCATAATCTCAACCGGTTTTTCAATGAAGTTGATCTTTTCATCAATGTGGATTTCATCCAATGGAATCGCGAGCGGTTCATCCGATAAGCACTTCTTAAGGTTCGAGACGTGAAAGGTACTATGAACACGGCTTAGTTTCTCTGGTAATTCTAGTCGATATGCAACTTTCCCCACCTTGGCGAGAATTTTAAAAGGTCCAATATAACGAGGGTTCAGCTTTCCCCGTTTACCGAAACGTATTACACCTTTCCAGGGCGATACTTTCAACATAACCTTATCCCTAACCTAAAACTCTAATGGCTTACGTCTCTTATTAGCGTAGCACTTTTGTCGATCACGCGAAGCTTGTAGATGATGCTTGATTTGGATAATCTTTTTTGTTGTCTCACGAACAATTTCTGGTCTAGTAAGCTGAGCGTCTCCCACCTCAGCCCAACAGATAGGTGACTGGCATTTGCGACCATACAATGCCTCAAAAGGTGCCGCCTTAATACTTGTATGATAGTTGTTATTGTAGGAGAATTCTATTAAGGGTAAATGTCTGTCCCATCTCTTCCCGAAATCTATCACACATGATCGAGCATGTCTTCCAATGTTTGGATAGTCCTCTCACTCTGACCATCTGTTTTGGGGTGATACGCCGTACTCATATCTAATTGAGTTCCAAAAGCTTCTTGAAGAGATTGCCAGAATTGGGACACGAACCTGCCATCGCGATCAGAGATGATCGGAACGGGCACTCCATGTCTCGACACCACTTCTTTCAAGTATTGCCTGGTCAGTTTCTCAATTGAGTCATTCTCCTTTGCTGGCAGAAAATGAGCAGATTTAGTGAGTCGATCGACTATAACCCAAATCATATCTTGCCCACTTGCCGTTTTTGGTAACTTTGTCACAAAGTTCATAGTTATGTTTTCCCATTTACATTTAGGGATTTTTGGTTGTACCAATAGACCAGACGGTTTTTGGTATTCCACTTTAACCTTTGCGCAAGTCATACACTTTCTCACATATGTGGCAATTTCTGCTTTCATGTTGGGCCACCAGTATAGCTTCTTCAAATCTTGGTACATCTTGTCCGATCCAGGGTGGATCGAATACTTTGACTTATGCGACTCGTGCATAATCAAAGCTCTCAAGTCACCAAACAGTGGTATCCAGCTTCTATTCTTCAAACACAACGTTCCATCTGCACGTGGCTCCAGATTCTTAATCATGCCATGCAAATCTTCTGTTCCGTAATTCTCTTCTTTTCTCGCCTCAACCTGAGCATTCAAGATCCGCGCAGGGAGATTCAAACCGATTGTCATAACCAAGGCTCGAACTCGCAGTGGCTTAGGTCTACTCTTTCGGCTTAACGCATCAGCCACCACATTCGCCTTTCCCGGGTGGTAGCGTAACTCGCAGTCATAGTCACTTAACAGTTCTAACCACCTACGTTGCCTCATATTCAACTCTTTCTGATCAAGAATATGTTGCAAACTCTTATGATCAGTGTACACAACGCACTTCGTGCCGTAAAGGTAATGTCTCCACATCTTGAGAGCGAACACCACATGTAACATCCGAGAATTTTCGAAATTTTGAATGACGATTCCAACATTTGACTTTTAGGGTCTGGCTTGACTTATAAGAACGACCATCTAAAGCACGTTTTCATTATTCGGACTCTAAAGCAATTTGATGTAAAACGACATTCCAGACAACTTTTTAGTTTTGACCGAGACCTGGAAACAGTCAGAAGTTGACTGAAATGCCCTCGCAAGATTTTAGAATCAAGGACGAGTACCGGCACAAAAATAATTAAATTTCATTTAATTATCACATTTTATTAAATAAGAATATTTAATAAATTATTTAACATTTTATTCAGTGACGTTTGTTGAAGACGCAAATATTCGAGTAAAATGATCATTTTACGGACAGGTTTATCAGAAATATACAAAATAAATAATAAACGTTTTAAATAAATTTTATAGAACGTTTACGAAAATTAGTCGAGTGAATACTCATTTTTATCAGAAAAATGATTTAGAAAACAATGGCGAAAGTTTCGTGACTTGAATCATCCGTTAAGTCGCTCAAACGAGTCCCGAACCGTTATTTAACGAAAGTTACACTTTTGGTCCCTGTGAAATATTTACACAATTTACCTTAAATTATTTTAACTTGTCACATTTAATTAAAAGTTTTAATATATATATAAAAGTTTATATCTTTTTCATTTCCATTCCATCTTTATACACACACATATATATAAAACACTCTCTCTTCCCCAATTATCCGGCCACCACCCACCCCGGCCACCACCGGCTGCCGCCAGAAAACTTTTTCGGCTGACTTTTCCGGCCAACTCCAAAAAAATTCTCATCATCCCGGAATCTATTCGATCTCACCCCACTCTCCTCACGCGCCTCCCCCCCCCCCCCCTCGCCTGTCTCAGCGCCGCTAGCCACCCTCATCATAACATCATTCATCATCATCTCACCCCTCCTAACAAAAACCTCGTCACCACCATCCCCGCTGCCACTTATCACCACCGCGGCTGCTATATCCACAGCCGACCACCAACGCCATCACCACCTCTACGCCGCTGCCCCACCACCGCAAGCCATCATAAGGGTGCGGCTGGTGTGTGTGGTTTTCATAAATTAGGGTGCGTTCGGCTTGGGGCTTCGGGATAGCCGCACCACTCGGGTGCGTGTGGTTTGTATTTCCATCATCAAGGGTGCGATTGGTTATTTATTTTAACACCTCAAAGGGTGCGTTCGGGTGGTTTCACCAGCCAAGGGTGCGTTGGAGTTATTGAAGCAGCAGACAAGGGTGCGTTGGTTTTCGTGGAGTAACAGCTAGGGGTGTTTGTATTGCAATATAACAGCCGTAAAGGCGTGTTTGGTTCGGCTTGTATCAGTTAGGGTGCGTTTGGTTTGTTGTCACCGCGAAAGGGTGCGTTTGGCTGTGCTAAAAAGCACATTAGGGTGCGTTTGGGATGGCTGCGAACGCAAGGGCTGTTGGGGTAGGGTTTTTAACAGCCAAGGGCGGTGGGGTTTAGCATAAAACAGTCAAGGGTGCGTTTGGAGTTGTTATATTCGAATAGGGTACGTTTGGTTGATGTAGTAGCAGATTTAGGTGTGTTTGGTTTACGCACATTTGGGGCGTTTGGATATAGGTTCAGTAGTCGAGTAGGGTGTGTTTGGTTGGACTGTGTAACTGCAATAAGGGTGTTTGGTTTGGCAGCTTCATGATAAGGGTGTGTTTGGTATATATAAATGGATAATAAAAATTAAAGGATTTCATATATAAATTTATATATTAAACCGGATCTAAATGTGGTATTGGTTAAATAAATACTTTATTTATTATTTTCGTTTTGTTTTTATAATAACTGTTAAGGGATGTGTTTGGGTTTACAACATGGTTTGATTTAATTAAGGGAAAATGATTAACTTTTGTTAATATGTAAAACGTTAAATAAACGAATGGGGCGAGATTTTTATAAATCGCTACACTTAGTAAACTTTACAAAACTACTTTACTTATTATCTTGAAATGTCTTAAGAATTATTAAATCGTGAAGACCCGATAATCAAACGTAAACTATGATTTTAGAAATTTCATTTATCTAATCCACAAACTTAAAACGTGCGTTTATTTTTATAAAGGAACTTCCTGATAAACCATTTGGGGATATTTGGGCACGTGTCGAATTATTTGGTTTCTTTTATTTAAATTATCTTTCTTATATAATACTTGGGAAGTATTATATAATTGGACCATTTTATTTTACTTGACACCTGTTGGTTGTAATACATGTCGTGTATTATATACGCTTCGAGTTATTCTTTTAGTTGTGTATCTTGTTATATAATTCAAAGTATGAATTATATACTTGGTCATTTCTCATTATGTAATATATACGGAATATATTACACACCTTGCGTTTACTTTTGATTTATTTATTTAACCAACCACCAAACCATTACAACATCAAATCTAAATAATTTTATCAACATGACGCGTTGATGTAATCATCCATCGGGAAAACCTAGATGCATTGCCCTAGGCTAGTGAGACTTAGCCGTTAAGACTAGTTGCAACTTCTTGATCGAGCTGTTTCAGTTTTCATTTTGTTTGGCGCTTAATACGCGCATTCTCGCCAATCGTTCTTCATCATCGATGTGAGTTTATAGCTTTTCACTTGTTTTTACATTACTTTACAAATCTCGGGGGAGGAATACATGTCAATACAACTTGTTTACTTTTTGTTTTACAATATGTTGTACATACTATTCTACACACTTGGTTTACATACTTGATTTTGCAATTCATTACAAACTTGGTTTCATACTTTGTCACATACTCATTTGCATACATGTTTACGAAATTATTTACATGCTCATTTCGAACTCAACTACTTGATTTATATCACACTCTTTTCTACTTATGGATTTAAGTACTCAAAGCTATTTATGAATACAACAGTTAATTTTTATTGGACACAAGTATTTTCGGTTTTCATCTCCTGTGACGTATGCCTAAGTAAACATAACCCACATCACTGCCCATTTATCATGAACTGGGCTATTTCTATGTCGGAGGGATCGGTGAGGATAGCGTCCGTTGTGTTTAAATTTAGAGCTATTGGGATTGACTCCGGTTCGGGTTTCGACAGTACTGAAACACGAATGCATACATGTCAACAATTTGGATGTTACGGGTTTGAACATCTACACAGGGCACATTTAGTGCATGAAAATTGCATATCAAATATATGGTCGAGCTTTCGCTGTTGAGTTTTACGCAACAGTTGTTATAAATATTTGGGTACTGTATTGTAATTGTAGACCCATACATTTGGAAAAAATCAACGATTTCACTCTCCATACTATTAGTGAAAAATTACAAATTTCTGAACACTTTTTATTATATTGCGGCGAAGCAATAAACACTAAACTCTTTTGGTTCTACATTTACTCTTACAAATTTTTGGCGATTATTATCAGGATTGAAATGATCATACGTACTTTATAAATCTTTGGATTCCAACATTTACATTTATACTTACAAAACTCTATGAACTCACCAACTTTAATGTTGACACTTTTAAGCATGTTTTTCTCAGGTGAATTAGATGCTTGGCTTACTTGATGTGCAATGGAGTCTAATATTGACAAGATTTCATTTACGGATTTCTACTTACATACAAATGATCAAATCTCGTTGGGCTATTTTCAAGCTTTTCATTGTGATGCAATTATGGACAAATGTTATGTCAATTTCAAAGAAATCAACGAGATTACTTTTCAAACGACACATTTAGAGGTCGTTCTCTTGTATCTTGGGCTATTGTATTATGAAGTAACGCCCTATGACATATTTCCGCTGCGACACATTTTTGGGGGTGTTACAGATTGGTATCAGAGCCAAGGTTATAGAGAACTAGGTTGCATATTTTACCCTAGACTATAACCGATTTCACAAACATTGCATCACATCAAACATTTTCAAAGTGCATACACGTTACTTGCTTATGTGCTTACATTACGTGCTGCATTAAGTGCTTATGTGACATACATATATGTAGTATATATGCTTACATATTTTGCGTATATCGCACGTTTATTTATATAAGAGTTATTTATATAAATACCAGAGCATTTCTTAAGACATTGTGAGTTGCACAATGGTCTCAATTATACCTCAGACATTGTGAGTTATACAATGGTCTCATTTTACTTCTTAGACATTGTGAGTTGCACAATGGTCTCATTTCGTTCTCAGACATTGTGAGTTAAACAATGGTCTCTAAGGATATTATTTTTCTTCATAGCTTTATACTATATTGTATTACACGAAGACCGTCACAGTTTTTGTTTAGATGGAATTATGTATGAATATAAGTATTACAAGTCTTGTATGGGCGGGACTTGTAACAGGAGGATTTATATGATAATTGCTATGTTAACTCGTTCGTAAGGACTTCTACCGTAGTTACTCTAACCGAGTACTCATTAACTGTCTTAAACTCTATGTCGATTTTCCCTAATAGTTTTACTTTTCGCCTCCGAAGACGAGTTTTAAACACTCGTCACATACTCAGTAGAACACATGCATCGTCATGTCAACCACCTGGAAGGTTATGAAAGTACACGTATTGCATCAGAAATTATTAAGTAGGAGGATTTATAATCTGTTTATTTAAAAGGATTGGGACGCCTCTTCATTTAAATAAATAAATTATAAATCACCGAACCATAAGTTTATCATTCCTTACTTACATAAATTTGGACGCTCCTTTATGTAAATAATAAATTATAAATAAGTGGGCTTAATGGTATCCGATGTGACACGAGTATGAACCTGAAATCGATAATCATCAGAATCCGTTAAAAGGGTCTAGAGACACAATCGTGTCTTGCCACTCAGCAGAATCTTAAGGCCTCACTTGGAGCTACCTTATCTCATTCTTAAGTTATTACTTTTTCCATTGCAAGTCCTTGCAATCACGAACTGTCTGTGGAGCTAACAGACTGAGTGCAATATCCCGTCACCATTTGTTATAGTATTGACGTTATGGTCGCTACTGTTGGGTCCTGGAGCGGTCCCGACTAATACAACTTTATCCAATAGGTTATGCAACTCCCCTTAAACGAGATAAACACCTATCGACGAAACAGATAGTTGGACTATTCATTTCGGGCCACTAGTAGGAAGACTTAGGTCGCGATACATCCTAGTACTGCCAAGTAAGTTGGGTACTTACATACATAAGCCACGTTGATGTGAATCATCGAACATTACAAATAGTAGAAACGAGACTCCGTCCTCGGACATTTAGAAACTTTTACAAACATACTCACGCGACTACACCTTCTTCTTGAGGTTTTCACTATAATGAGACTTTCCCTATAACGCGGTTATACCAGCCATAAGATCTGTAATGATATATTTTGAGATACCTATTCTAATGGATTGGATATCCTGGTCAACCTAGCCGAAATTTATGGATATTAAGAAATGTCGAAACATTAGATATTGCTGAATAAAGTTATCAGCGTCATGTCCAAATGGCTTAGTAAATTGTTCCTAGTCACACTAAGCGGATAACACAGATTTAATCTCGGGACGAGATTTCTTTAAGGGGTAGGTACTGTAACATCCGAGAATTTTTGAATTTTTGAATGACGATTTCAATCGTTGACTTTTAGGGTCTGGCTTGACTTATAAGAACGATCATCTAAATCACGTTTTCACGACTCGGACTCTAAAGCAATTTGATGTGGAATGATATTCCTGACAACTTTTTAGTTCTGCCCGAGACCTGGAAACGAGCCAAAATGGGCTAAAACAGCACCACAAACATTTAACGAACAACATACAACGCGGACACAAAAATAATTAAATTTGTTTTTAATTATCAGTATTTATTTAATAAAAATATTAAATAAATTATTCATCATTTTAAT
>BQNB010064047.1:0-35457 GCA_026074375.1 Tanacetum coccineum | reverse complement strand
GTGTTCTTTTACCAACTTTGTGTATTTTATTTATTTTTTAAAGGACAATTTTTTTATATTTTTGATTTTTTTATGTTTTTTATGATAATAATACTAAAAAGAAAAAGAAAATATTTTTTTACTTTTTATATTTTTTTTATTTTTTTTTGGATTTTTGAAAAATTTAACAAAAATGAAACTTTCGAGGACGAAAGGATCTTCAAACCAAATCAAAAAACGTAAACGACGAAATCTTTAACACAAGTCCCCGGCAGCGGCGCCAAAAATTGATGTGTAGATTTCAACACACGTAAAATATATAATATACTAATATAACCTTAAGAGCAATTAAGAAAATTACCAAGTTACCCTTGATAAAATTCACTCTCAAAAATATATAATACAATATATATATAATATATGATACGTATATTTAACCGGGAAGTATGATCACCCGGGTCGTTTTCCCAACGACTTGTGAAATTGAAACCTTGCTTTAGCTTGGATTGTGATTTGAATAGGGAACAAAGTTTGATTTGTTTAACTACTAAAAAGATTAAAATAAACAAGTACTAACAATTAAGCATAAAGATAATTAATGGAAACTCAAAATTTAACTAAAAACGCGAAACGGGACACTAAAACTAAGGCCAAAAACCTAAATTCTACAAAATTAAACCTAATTTTTATTTTTCTTTTAAAATGTATTCTAATTGACTAAAAACAAAGTTTAAAAAAAACTAGAACGAAAACGGAGTTAAAACGAGAGTTAAAAATTGAAAACCGAGAACGGGATCAAAACCCGTTCTTTAAAAAGTGAATTCTTGCAAATTAGACCCTACGAAAGTGAAACTAAGTTTCCTATAAACTTTATAATAAAAGAAAATTTTATAAAAAAAAGATTTTTATTTTTCTGATTAATTTTCTATTTTTTAAGATTTTTTAAAGTTTTTAAAGAAAATAAAAGATTAAAAATACTAAACTTATAGTAAAAATTCTAGGAAAAAGACAGAAAATAGCTTAAGCTATAAGAATCCTAGGAAAAATAAGCCCGAAGTGGTAGCTTATCAAATAAGCCCCGAAATAAGCTAGACAGCTTATTTGGCTTTAATAGCCAAAACGAGTATAAGAGTTTAATGAAAGGAAAAGGTAACGGATGAGCTAATGTAGCAAAGTGTTAAGACGTATGGTTGTTGAGTGTGAGGTCGTGGGTTCGAGGCAGGCAAACCCCTTTTTTGCTTATTTTTTATTTTCTCACTTTTAACAAAAACTAAATATCTAAACTTATTAAAAACTTGATTTTAAACAACTTTAAAACTAAACTTTTTGTCTAAAAATGAAAAAATAAGCTCTGAAACAGCTTAAGTTTAAGCTGTTTACAGGAACTAAAGGTTTGAACTTAAAAAAAACTAAGTTGACACTTAAAAGCTTGCACAAGCTTTAATATAAGCTCGTTTTCAAAACCAAAAGAAGTTCTAGAAAGCTAATGATGTTCTTTAACTAAAAATGATAAGCTATTTAACATATAACCTCTAAAAGTTAACTGAATTTGATGATGAAAGTAGCTAACTCAGACTATGACTCAAAGAGCTAAAAATTTAAACAAGCTAAAAGGCTTAATAAGCTGATAAATAAGCTACCCTTTTGAAAACTTAACTAATGATGCTTAAAATATAAAACTTAATCATAAAAACCTATACTATAAGCTTGTAAATCAAAAATCTAAATCATTAAGCTAATACTACTGTTTTTGGCTTTTTGGCTAATTAATGACTTTTTTTAAAGCTAAATGTACCTAGGTAAATAAGCTAGGAATTGAAAAAATAAGCCTTAAACTATGCTAATCTATGACTAAACTTAAAACTACAAAAATTTAAGATACTAAAACTTAGATTAGCTAACCTAAACTTAAACTAGAAATGACAGCAGTAGTAACAAAGGTTACTACTGCTAACACAAATGAACAAAAGTTAATTCCAACTTGCAGGTTACCTCTTTGGTCACAACTGCACTAAACACTCTTGTTGAGTGTGTACACACATAAATCAAGCAAGAACCAAGCCTTAGATGGCTTGGTTCAAAATTTGCACAAGTGAAAATACTATGAAAATTCCCCTGGTGCACAGACAATGAGAATAAGCTCAAACCTTTTCAATTTTAAAAACTAACATGTGAAAACTCTTTTCCTAATGATTTTAAATGAAATCAAAGCTGTTTCAAATGGATTGCACAAAAAACTTTGACTTTTGGTGGTCAAATAAGCTTATACCAAACACCACTTAAACTACTAGACAGATATTGATTAAGCTTAAATTGCAAATCTACTTGACTAAACCTTGATACCAGATATTGATGAGCTATTACAAAGCTTATTAAACATGTTTAAACAACTTAAATAACCAAATTCTAAGATCTACACTAATTACTAACTTAATATTTTTGGATTTTATGGGTTTTAATGACAGAAATGATAAACTTAACTATAAACTGTATTAACTAAAAACAGGTATAAAAACTTAATCAATGATCAAAATGAAACACAAATAAGCCACATTAAACAACTAGATAAGTAGGTAAATAAGCAAATAAGCAGTTCTTAAACTAATAAGCACTTTAACTACTATATAAGCTAGAATTTAAAAACATAAGGAATTAAAAGGAAACTTACTTTGAGCCTAGCTTAACAAGGCTTAAACTGCTCTTAGAGCCTTGCTACAAGCTCTGGCTTATTTAAAATAAGCCAGTATAAGTTCTTCGGAGTTCATCCATTGTTAACTCCCCTTCCTTAACTCCAAAGTCCAAATTACAAAGGTAATTACTGATTTTAATAGGTTTAAGTAGATTGTTAACTAATTTAAGCTCTATTTCAGCTTAAAGACTGAAAGAGCTTATAATGAGCTTATGATAGCTTTTGGATAGTAGCTTAACATTTAAGACAAATGACTTTAGCTTTTAAATGAAAAGAGAGAGCTTATAACACAATAAAACTGAATTTCAATAACTAAGAAAAACTGATTACATTACTTTAAAGGAAATTACAAATCATTTTAAAGAAAATTACATTAAGCTAAGAGAAAATTTAAGCTACCTAAAAAAAACTAGATGTCGTATGTGAGTGTGAGGTGTGTGTATTTATAGCACTCCTCTGAAGCTTCTAGGCCTTGCTTGATGCCCACGCTCCAATCAATCATAGCCAATCATTTTCCCAATCATTGGAGGAGAGATTACATCCGTTGGATCACTAAATGACCTCACACGGATTGCTAAACTGGCAATCTGTTTGAGGCTCACTTGTGCTTGTTGTGTGAGTAAATGTAGAGTAAATCCCATCAATTTGGTGTGCTTCTTTTGCTTGAACACGATCCTGACTTGCACGCTTTGGCCAATGGGAGCTTGATAAGACTGATTTGACCTTGCCTTTGTGTAAACGAGCTCTTGAATTGTCTTCCGTACCCTTCAATTTGCAAAACCCCTTTGATTTACCCATGGTAACTAGTGGAGAAGATGATGAACAGTAACACCCCTTTGGCGCTCTTTTTTAACTGAAACGGGTAACTCGATTTAAACTTTAGGCTTTTGGAAAATTTAGTCCTTGTACTTGGTTTATAAAAATGTGAAGTGTAAAAGGACTTTCATAAATGACAGAAATGGTCCTTGTGGTTTTATAAAAAGGTAAATGGGCTAAGGGTATTGGGCTCTTGGATCTGGGTAGAGCTCATTTAGGTTTAGGGACCAATTGTGTGATTTTTGAAACTTGAGGGACTATTTGGGTTTTTTGGGTTTTTGTAATTTTGTGGCTTTGACTTTTATTGACCAAGGTTTGACTGAGAGTTAACTTTCTTTGACTTGGGCTTTGAATCTTTGGCTCTCTTGTACTCTTTCGTTTCTCGTGTCCGTGTTTGCTCGTTTTTTGACTGTTTTCTTATGATTTTTGATATATCCGTACCTGCACACACAAAACACAAATACAAGCATATTTTTGCCATTTTTGGTCTGTTTTGAGTTTAATTGGGCTATTTTAGGCATGAATGGATATGTGTATTTCACACATATCATTAGTCATTACAATCATATGACTCGAAACTGACGCGAATGAATCTAAATAATTTATTTTAAATGTTTGATTTTGTTCTTATAAACTAGATATTTTCCCCTACACTTATTTTATGCAAAATACATTTGATTGTCAATAAGACGAAGTTAAAAACAAAGCAAAGCATGATTACAAAAATAATGATTCAAACATAAAATAAATAAATGATAAAGAACTAAAACACAATACACTTTTAAATGCGGGAAAATTTAATATTGGGTTGCCTCCCAAGAAGCGCTTTTCTTTATTATTGAGTCTTGTAGCTAGACTCAAAGTCACACAACCTTACGTGACTTCTCTTTCATTGTTCATTTCACTTTCAACTTTGACGAGAGCGGGATGCTTATTTTTGAAGGTTTTGCTCCTCCATTGGTCAAACTTCATCTCCTTTTCTTGGTGAAGTTTTATCCTTTCCTCCCATTCTAGGACTAGCCTATTTATAGTCATGGTAGGGGATATATGCTCTATATCGTTCTTAATTCCTTTCTCAATCTTACAGTGGGATTCAGGTATCTTATGGAAACTCATCTTACTCTTCCCAGATCTTAAAGTTATGATTCCTTTATCAAACTTAATCACGGCTTTAGCGGTAGTCAAGAATGGCATTCCTAAGATGAAGGGTCTCTTTTCATCCTCTTTTATATCCAGGATTACAAAGTCAATGGGGTACACATAACCAACAACATCAACTATTACGTCCTTTGCTATTCCTAAAGGGTAGATATATGAATGGCTAGCTAGGGAGAGTCTAATGTCCGTCTCAGTAGGCCTTTTGTTGGTTAGTTTCCTGTAGGTAGAGAGAGGCATGATGTTTATGTCGGATCCTTGGTCTACTAGGGCGTTTATGTGTTTTAGGTTTCCTATGTTACAGGGTATTTTGAAATTTCCTCCAGTGTCCTCCTTTTTTGTTATCTTTTTCTTAAGGATTGCTTCATAAACAGGCCCCCTAGGTAACAAATTATAGGTCTTCGTTTCATTTTTCCTACTCTAGCTGCCGACAAGGAGCCATTGAACCTATGATTTTCTATAAGTCCCTCGATTAGTTTTTCATTGATTCTATGCTTCAGGTAATACCTTACAGGCTGAGAGCTGGGTGCCTCCACTGCTTCTTTTTCCTTAGCTTGTGTGAGTTCCTTCTCAGCACTTTTGATTGGTTTGTTTTTGGTCTCATTTTCAGCTTCATTCTCCTTCTTGTCTTCCTTTAATGGCATCTCCGCATTTGATCCGTCCGATTTTTCAATTCTATCATCGATCGTTGCGTTATCATCGTCATTCTTTTCTTCCTATCCTCCGATAAGAGAGATATAATTTATGTTTTTGGTGACGGGGTGTTTAACCTCTTCTCTCATTAATACCTTTTCAAGAGCCTTACTGGTTGTGAGTTCTTAAGAAGCCTGAACATCTCTGTCATCCTATTGTTGATTTTCTCCCACTGTTTGAAAATGGCATTCTCAATCCTTTCTATTCATTCGGTGTGTGCTGCCATGTAGTCTCGTACTTGAGCCTCAAAAGTGGTTCCTAATGCCTGGGGCTGTGGGTTTAGACTGGTACGTTCACGAAAGGTAAATGGGTTCTGCTTTGGTGGCTCATTCAGGTCTGGTAGGTGAGGGTCTAAATAAACTGCTTCAGCATATGCTTGAGGGACGTGTGTTGAGCTGGGTCTAGGTGTCGGTTGTGACCCCTTTAGTAAGAAATTAATCTGGTCTTCGAGCCCAAGAAGTCTCCGTTCAGGTGTTTTTAGGGTGCTTTGAGGCGTATAAATAGCTTTGACCGGTTTTACGGAGTCACTTGAGTCATTCTAGTCCTCATGATCGTAGAGGGTAAGGTTCTCAATGATTTCCCAAGATTCGTCGGCATTCTTATCGCGGAGTTTGCCACCGGCAACGCGGTCAATTTCGCACTTAAGATGAAAGGAGATATGGTCATAAAAAAATTGAATTTGAAGCCAACGATCGATGCCATAATGAGGGACTTTTTGGAGTAAGACCTTAAATCGAGTCCATGCTTCAGAAAGAGACTCCCCTTGATGTTGATGGAACATCAGAATTTTGTTATGAAGTTTTACAGTACTCCCCAGTGGAAAGAATTGAGTAGTAAGATCCTCCCATATGGAGATGGATCCTACTGGAAGACGTTTAAGCCAATTGCTAGCTTGATCGCGAAGGGAAAATTGAAATAAATGCAGGCGCATTCTTTTCCTATTTTCAATATCAAGGTCGAGTGAGTCCACAAGTTTTAAGAAATCCTTGAGATGTTGGTTTGGATCCTCGGACCGAAGTCCAAGGAATGAGCATCCATTTTGCACCAACTGGATGGTGTTAGATCAAAGAGGTACTACATTGTTCCCTTCGGGGAGCTCAATGGTGTTCCTATAGCCCTCGTGGCTAGGTCTGGAGTAATCTCCAAGGGTACGGATATGATTTTCTTCTTCCATGGAGGTCAATGAAAATGGATTACGAAACAAATAACACAAAGAAAAGATAGACTAAAAGAAAGCTAATATACTGAAAATAAAAATCTCACTTGATAGTAATCAACCGAGTAGACCTAAGTTAAACAATGGTCAAAACCTAACTATTCCCCCGACAGTGGCGCCAAAAACTTGATGTGTGGGGTTGTCGTAAAGACTTTAACATGAAGTTTTACAACTCTCTACGCAGTGTACCTAATTGTTGTAGTGTAGTATAGGCAAGACTCGGGGGTTGTTATCATTCTCTAGGGGGTTGAGAGAAGATTCTTTTTGTATTTTTATATTTTTATGAAAGCAACTAAATATCATGGTTTGAGAGGTTGGTTTGTTTAACTAATTAAACTAAATATAATCTAATCTACGGGTGATAACTTTATGATAAAAAGATGTATTTACTTAATCATGTACTACTCCTTAGATTGCTTCTCCTAATATTGTTGCTTTGTCACACTCGTAATGATATGTGTAAGTATTTCCTAAGTCATGAACGAATTACACGAACCCGCCGTCTATTTAATATTCCATTAAGGCAACACATAAGTAAGGTAGTATGAAGACTGTTACCGATGGTATCCTTTCTACACACTCGCGTTTCCCTAGACGTCTATGCCGATTTAATATTTTATGGCTAGTTTTCTAAAGCCTAACGCGCATATCCATCACAAGAAGCAACATTAAAAGGATCTTCAATATAAGTTTCATACAATCATAAGTAAATACAAATGAGGGTCTAGCCTAGCATGTTATAAAGAAAGCAAGAACATAAATCAATCAAACAACACATAAACATATTAAATGATTAAAGATAAACAATATTACTTGATTAAAATATGGATTAAGGTCAGTTACAATAGGGTTTTGAGGCCCTAAATACGGCCTAAAAGCTGCTAGAATGATTAGGGTTCGTCACCCAAAAGTTATACAAATTTACACACTCAAAACCCTAAAATCAGTTTTGTATATATAAAGAAAGCGTCGCGACGGCGTTTTGTTGTAGTCGTGATGCCGTCGCCAAGTAAAATCTTCTAGAGTCGGTTTAAGTCGGCTACGTCCTGACGCCGTCGTCAAATCCATGACGCCGTCGTCAAATCCATGACGCCGTCACCATAGAAATCCTGACGCCGTTGCTTGAAGCTTGCGACGCCGTCTTCACGCTCTGTATGCACAATTCTTTAAGATAAATGGCGTGAAGTCGTAGTCTTGTCTGTTTCTTCTCTAAATGAGCCCAAGTTATGTGTATTTCCTCTAAATGTCATCTAAGTGCTAAAAACCTAAAATCAAACGATTAAACACATAATCTGGGCATATTTGCATGATTTAGGGGGTTAGATGACCCCCAAATAGTGTATAAAATGACACCTCATCAAGTAAAAATACTCGATTTATCATTTCGATCTTAGTTTTTTCTTTCGCATTTTGTTGCTATTGTAAAAAACAAAAATTTCCCCCCAATAACTGATTTTTCTGGTTCCGCCATTGCATGCGTACAAATGTGTCGACATGTTAGTTACTTAGCCCGACCTATAATGTCAGATGTGGTTGAGAGGTCAAACTTTTTATTTCTTCACAACCTTTTATTTCTACAGGGTGGTCAAGAAGTTGAACTATTTTCACAATAGCAAACACAACGAGAATTGTAAATGTATTACTATAAGTATATGATTACATTTGGAGCATTTTAGATCGTGTTAAATTGGATTTAGAATTTCCATAAGCTCTCTTGGTTATCTATGGTAGCTAGAGTGATGTCCATTGCATAATCCACTATTTGTGTTGGCTTATTGATAGCTAAAGTTGCAAGTGAGTTTACGTTCATGCATATATATTTTCATATATACACGGTCGTTCTTTCATATACTTAAAAATATAACGTAAGAAAAGATTTTACTTATTTTCAACAAAAGAGCACGTACGAACAAGTCTAACAGGAGTGACAGTCGAAGTTGATGTTACGGGACATGAGATGATTTGGAGAACATCTCAAGCTATTGGGGAATTTTTTAATTCTTATTCGTACATAAATATTGAGATCCACGTGATGATACGTGTTAGAAATCGAGAAAAGACTCAAGCACTACCAATATATTATAGAATAACTCGTAGCGTAATATTTAGAAACTTACCAAGCTAACCAGGTCAACATAAGTCATCCTTATGTGTGACCGGCCTAAGAAAGGTATAAATACCCCTCTTCACACCTTAGAGAGAGTTGGTTGTTCATTTGGTTCTTTCACATAATACATTTTCTTTTCCTTTCTCTCTCTAAGTGCTACAACCCACTTTCTCTCTCAAAACTTTCTTTCTTGCTCATTTGTTAAGTGATTTGATACATCTACAATTGGTATCAGTCGCCATGAGGTAATATCGTGAGCTTGTGTGCGTTTATATCTTGTTTAGATGATTAGTTTTGGTTATTTTTGGTTTCGTGTGTTTCAAAAATCAAACTCGGATTTTTATGTTTAAAAGTGTTATAGTTTATGTTTTTAAGCAAGATCTAGGCCTAAGATAACTAGTTGTGCAAGATAAATTAAGGTAAAACGTCAAAAGGATGAGTTTTTGGTGGTTTTTGTTGAAAAAGTACGTTTTGTTTGATGCAAGCAAAATATGTTTTGAAGGTAGCGAAATATGTTATGAAGCTAGCGAAATATGTGTGCAAGCGAAATGTGTAAGCGAAATACGCATGTTAGCGAAATATGACAGGTTGACCTCAAGCGATTTATTTTATTTATAGGAAACGAAACTCTGCTTAATTTTTCTTAGGTCAAGCGAAATATGTCTCAGGCGAAATATGTTAGCAAGCGAAACATGTCATCAAGCGATTTATGTTAGCACGTGATTTATGACAGGTTGTTAGTTCAAGCAAAATACGTAATTTTTCAAAACGAAACTCTATTCAATTTTTCTTATTTCAAGCGAAATATTACATCAAGCGAAACAGTACATCAATCACCAAAAGATTTTAATTTTCTACGGTTTGTCTTACTTTGTAAAATCCTGTGAAATAATTGAATTTCTCAGTTTTAGTGAAGATTTGTAAAATCCCGTAGAATATGAATCTTAATTACCAACAACAACATCTCTTAACACAATCCTCCTTTATCACTATTCGATCAATCTTTAATCATTTCACTTTTCAATTAGAACAAGATGACTACTTTAGCAGAACACATCATTGTTGCTGGAGCTGAGAACCGTCCTCCAATGCTTGAGAAATCAATGTATGATTCATGGGCAAGTCGTATACATCTATTCATCAAAGGGAAGAAACATGGTAGGATAATGCTTGATTTAATCGATAATGGTCTATTGGTTTACCCAACTGTTGAAGAAAATGGGCAGACTAGACCTAAGAAATACTCTAAACTCACTGAAGCACAACAACTTCAAGATTACTATGATGTTCAAGCAACCAATATTATTCTTCACGGTCTTCCACCAGATGTGTACGCACTTGTTAACCATTAAGAGGCTGCTAAGGATATTTAAGATAAAGTCAAGCTACTAATGAAAAGAACTGAATAATCATACCAAGAACGTGAATAAAGATTGTATAACTTTTTTGATAAGTTTGCTTATGTTCAGGGTGAAACACTGTATGAGTACTACTGGAGATTCTCTCAACTGATCAATGACATGCATACTATTAGGATGACAATGAAACAAGTTCAAGTCAATACCAAGTTTTTGAATGCTCTTCTATCGGAATGGAGCATGTTTGTCACTCATGTGAAGTTAGCTAAAAGTTTGTATACCACCAACTATGATCAGTTGTATGCACACCTTAGTCAACATGAATGACATGCTAATGAAGTTCGTATCACGCGTGAAAGATATTCGGATCCTCTTGCATTGGTAGCCAACTCTCCAACTCTATACAATCCATCTCAATTACTACAACATTCAGGTTCTTCTATGTATCCACCTCCTCAATAATTCACACCAGTTTATGCAACACCTATTCATCATCAATACCATCACACTCCAGTTAATCCCCAACAACATTTAGTTTCTCCTCAACCATTCATATCTCCATCAGTGACACAACACTCTCAAGCTGACTTTCCTTAATTGGATTCTGGTCTCGCTGTTCCTACATTTCAGCAAGGAGAAGATCCAATTGAATCCATTAACAAAGCAATGGCATTCCTATCTACTATGGCATCAAGGTTTCCACCTTCAAACAATCAACTCAGAACATCTTCCAATCCCAGGAATCAGGCAACCATTCAAGATGGCAGAGTCATAGTTCAACAAGTTCAAGGAAGACAATCTCAGAGTTTTGCTGGCACTGGAAATAGAGGAATTGCCACAACTTCAAGGGGAACTTATGCAGCTAGTCAACCAAGAGTTGTGAAGTGTTATAATTGTCAATGAGAAGGGCATATGGCAAGACAGTGTACTCAGCCAAAAAGGCCAAGGAATGCTACATGGTTTAAGGAGAAATTGATGTTAGCTGAAGCTCAAGAATTGGGTCAAATATTAGATGAAGAGAAACTTGCTTTTTTAGCAGA
Organism: Tanacetum coccineum; assembly: GCA_026074375.1. Classification (NCBI taxonomy): domain Eukaryota; kingdom Viridiplantae; phylum Streptophyta; class Magnoliopsida; order Asterales; family Asteraceae; genus Tanacetum; species Tanacetum coccineum. The sequence continues at coordinate 24,404 of BQNB010064047.1, read as the reverse complement.
CCCTAGAATATCATAAGCTTCAGTTGCTCAACAGACAATCCCTTAGAATTCAGCTTTCTAGACTGAAGATTTGGATGCTTATGAATCGGATTGTGATGACTTATCCTCGGTTAAAGTGGTTTTGATGGAAAATCTTTCAAGCTGTGATTCAGATGTTCTCTCCGAGGTACTATATTTTGATTCTTCTCCAAATGATATGATTAATCAGATTGTGCAAGAGATGCAGTATTCTAAACAAACACAAATTGACGATTTTCAAGATAATGAGATACATAGTGATAGTAATATCACTCTGTATTCTCAATATCTGCAGGAATCACAAGATGCGGTTATTCAAGATACTAATTCTGCACCTAATGATTTATTGGTGCTATTTTTAGTTGAACAAATGACAGATCACGTAGCTCATTTAGATAAGGAAAATCAGACAAATAAAATGGTAAATGAATCTTTAACCACTGAGCTTGAGAGATATAAAGAACATGTCGTCATTTTTGAACAAAGACAAAATGTTGATTTGAACAAACGTGAAAAATTAATCGATTCTCAAATGGATGACTTAATTCGGAATAAAATGCAAAGCTTGCAGCTTTTCAGCAGGAGATCGATACACTTAAACCAACTTTTTCTAATTATGTCAAAGAAAAGGAATCTTTATCAAAAACATTAATTGTTTTCAAAACAGAATCTAAAGAAAAAAGTCTAAATACATTGACAAGGAAATTATTTTGGAAAAACAAAATAAAGAACTAGAGAATATTATTTGTAAGATGTATCGATCTACACAAGCAATGCATATGCTAACAAAACCACAAGTTTTTTACGATGACACTCACAAACAAGCTCTTGGTTATCGAAATCCGTTCAATCTTAAAAAGGCTCAGCGGATTCAACCAACATTATATGATGGTAGTGTTATTGCTAAAGAACATGTTGTGATTTCTGTGATTGATGATGAAGAGACATTGATTTTAGAAGAAGAGAGTAGATCAAAGATGCTTGATAAACAAAATGATCTAATTTCAATAGAAAAGAAAATTAAGATTTCTCCAATTGATTATTAAAAGTTGAATAAGATAAAAGAAGATTTTGGTAAACATTTTGTTACTAAAAAAGAATTGCCTACAAAACAAGCTTTCTGGTTAAAACATTCGTCCTTTTCTAAAACACCTGTTACGTCACATACACCTGTTAGAATTGAAGCTCCTAGTGAACTTCCTAAGGTAAGTTTGGTAAATGAAAGTCTTAAAAAGCTAAAATATCAACTGGCCAATTTTGACAAGGTTGTGAAAAAGAGAACCACATCCGATGCTATTACTGCTAGTGATTGGGGTTTTGAACATACAAAAGCTTCTTTTGTAACAGAAATAATTAGATTTTTAAACGTTTTAAAAGACACATTTAAATCATTTGATAAAACTCTTTTAGATGAAATTATTGAAGTTCAAACTGTTTTTAACCAAATGGAAGCGAATGTTGATCAGTGTTATGTAGACAAAAACGCTTTTGAAATTCAAATCAAACAACTTAGCATTGATAATGATCAACTCCTGAAACAAATCCTGTCTCAAGAAATTATGCATATTGCTCTGAATTCTGTGGATATTCTTGATGTGAAAAAGTCACGTGTGAATGAATGCAATAAGTGTCTGGAACATGAGACCGAGCTTCTCAAAAAGAAAGATGTGATTGAAAAGGATGTTTATGATAAACTTTTGAAAACTTACTCAACACTTGAAAAGCATTGCATTTCTTTGGAATTAACAACTCAACTGAATCAAGAAATATTTCAAAAGGACAATTTTTGTGAAAACCAAAATGTTCCTTCATTTAATCAATTATTTGAAATAAACGAATTAAAAGCTCATTCACAAGAAAAGGACACGTTAATAAGAAAGTTGAAGGATAGGATTAAATCGTTGAGTGAAAAAGATAATGTGGAAAATGTAAAGAAAGACATTGATGAGATTGAAATGATAAATATTGAGTTGGAGCACAGTGTGGCAAAATTACTTTCTGAAAATAAAAATTTAAGAAAAGAACGAGAGCATTTGAAATCAATTTACAAAGACCAATTTGACTCAATTAGAAAGACACATGTTCAATCCAAAGAACATTGCGACTCTTTAATTGCTCAAATCAATGCAAAGTCTGTTGCAAATTCGGATTTAAATGGAGGCTTTCACTTTGAGAAAATGAGAAGCAACACCCTCCTAACATACTAGGAGGGTTGTATTTATAATACAAAGAGTATGAACTCCTTGTTGGGTCGTTTATGCCTTTAATGGACCAAACTAATAGGCTTTAGCCCGACACCTAGGCCAAATTTGCTTAAATGAATTCCCATAAACTACGTTTTCCTACACAAGGCTCGAGAATATATAATGACCATCACTTTACATAAAAACACGGTTAACAATCTCCCCCTAAGGGGTGGTCATAACTCTTATGGCTTCACGTCTTGTGATGTCTTGAATCTTGAAGCCTTGTGTTCTTGGGAATTCTTATGACGTTCCTTTCGCATGCTTGTGATCTTGGATCTTGAACTTTGACTTGATATCTCGACTCTTGAGATCTTAAAATCTGTATCCTTGAATCTTATGCCACCATGCGATCTTGTGTCTCTACCCTCATGCTCATTGTCTTGAAAGCTTTCTAACAATCTCCCTCAACATTTGTCTTTGACATGATTACATATACCACATGATGGATGAAATATCACTTGATCTATATGAAAGATATACCATAGTCATTGTAAGGCAATCTTGTCGATGTTGTTCTTTTGAGGAAGTGCTTGTGCATCAGAGTTTGCGGAAGACTTTGAGTCATGTCATTGAGCTTTCATCATGTATTTGCCTTTGTTGATGGATCATAAGCATGAGGTCTTAAATCATGACTCAGATGGAATAAGGTTGTAACGCCGTCACTTATACCTGAAAATTGATGTTAGTGATAAACAACATATATAGACGAATATGGCTTTGTCATTCGTCTTAAGTTTGGTTACATTAACCTCCGGTTCCGTGAGGACCGTTTTATAGTATATGGTATGTGTTTAATTACACATACCTTTTACCTTTAAAGACAAGTTAAAATAACCAAAAACGGACTTAAAATACCAAAAATATGCTTGTTTTGCTAATTGTGTTAGGCAGGAACTGATATCTAAGAAAAGGACGAAAAACAAAGCCAAAACGACAAAACCGGGCACAGAATGGAAAAGCGTGGAAAAGACAAAGTCAAGACAAAGCCCAAGTGTCAAAAAGTCAACCAAAGTCAACCCCGACAAATTCAAAAGTCAAGAAGTGTAGAAAAATAAGTTTAGGGACCCAAATTGCCAAGTCCCTAAACTTATTTTAATAAGAAAAAGAAGAAAATACTCACAAGGGCCAAAACTGCCAAATGCCTAAAGTATAAACCACAAGGGGTGTTTCTGCCAATGGCAAGAAGTTATAACTAACACAAGGACGTGTGGTGCAAACACACTTATAACCATGAGGGACCAAACCTGTCAAACTCCCAAACCCTCACCCCATTTTGAAGTTACTGTATATCTTCTTCATAAATTTCCCGCCAAACTCAATACCCCACCTCTGGCATGTTCCCCCTCCTCGTTTGCTGTCCACAACCCTCCAAAACCATCACCATAACTCACCCCACACCCACATGGGTATGCCAAGCTGGCAATCCTAATTCCCACAATCCGGATCAATGGTTGATATAATTCGACTTGGGCACAAAGGCAAACCAAGGGCCAGGATTGTTTTTGTTTACACACTCACAACAAGCACACAGCTCAAATGTGTCTTCAAAGAAACACACCCAAGTAAAGACAACAAGAGAAGACCAAGTCCAAAACCCTAGCTCGTTTTCCTATTTAAGCTTTTGTAAGCCATTGTGGCAAGAGAGTTAGTTTTTGTTAAGTTAGTAACAGTTAGTTTTTTTTTGTAATCTTTAAAATTCAGTTTAGCTTTTATTGTACTTGTGCTCTCTTTAAATGAAAATTCAGTTTGTTTTTCATATGTTGTTCTAAGTATTTGTACTTCTTTAAAATCATATAAGCTCTCAATATAAGCCATTTATAATCTGTTTTTAAACTTCTATACAAAGATTTAAGAAAGTTTCACAAGTGAAATTTCAAAAGAAAAAAAACGGGTTATTGTTTGATCAAGCCATGGATGAATGAGCAAACTTGGATGGCTCATTGGTTGCTTAGTCTAGCTTATTTATAAGCTTGGGTAGGATTTAGAGCTTATTTAGGACATTTACTACAAAGTTTCTCAAGTGAAACTTTTAAGGTATACTCTCTCTTTTTAAATCTTTGCTTAAAAGTTACTGTAGCTTTGCTTATTTTTAGCTTATTAATGTCTTATTGTGCTTGTTTGTGTTTAATAATGCTTAAAAATGCCTTTTAGTTGCTCTTATTGCATTTACTTTTCGTTTGCTTAAAAACTGTCTAATATAGCTTATAACTGCCATTAGCTTATTAGCTTTTTAAAGTGCTTATTTGTTCTTGTTTTTTTTTTACTTTTTATTGCTTAGTATGGCATGATTAGTAGTAGTCTTTAAAAGTTTGAGCTTAAATCAGTTTTTATAAAGGTTAAAATCGTTTTTTAGAATATAAAGGAGTGTTTGGGATAAGACTAAAATGGGTCAAAACAGGCATGGTATGGGTTGGTGTAAATTGGTTAACTTTAGTTTAAGCCATTAAGCCTTTTGAGTCTGTTTTTCAAAAGTTTCCAAGTTAAAAAAAGTGTTTTACAAGTTTTCCATTAATCTCTCAAGTCTGTTAGTTTTAAAAAAAAGGTTCCAAAGTGCTTATTTGATTAAGCTATTAAGACCAGCTTAGGAGTATTGTTTTCTCTGTCTTTTTTAGAGTCAAAATCAACTAGTATAAGTCTCTTTGGTTCTCTTTAAACTTTGTCAAATCTGTCAACATTTTTAGATTTTCACATATGAAACAAGTCAAGTTTTTCAAAAAGATAACTCACCTTTTTCTTTTGTAAAAATCAGCAACTTTAAAGTGTTTTCAGTCCTTTAAAATTTGAGCATAAGCTCAATTTAAGCCATACTCAATCTGTCTTAGCTTAACTTTTAATTTAGAGCTTATTTGACAGCTTAAAATAAGCTGTCAAATTAAGCCCTTTCTTTTTAGTTTAGTTGCCCTGGTGCTAGGGGCTTATTTTTAAGCCATCTGTTCTAGCTTATTAGAGGGCCTCAGCCCAAGCTTTTGGCTTTTCTAGAAAGCCAATAAGCTCTTTTATTAAGCCCCTTTGTTTCAGACCTTAAGAAGCCCTTTTTGTTGCTTATTTTTAAGCCAAAAGTGTGTCCCTAGGCTTAAAATTTACTCTAGATATTTGTTGCCACTTTTTGAAAGAAAAACCCCTTTTTCCAACTCCAAAATCAGCATGTTTTCTTTGTTTGTAGAAAATGGAATTTTGAATATGAGCTTTTCACAAGCTTCTTTTCATCTGTTTTAACTTTGTTGTTCATTTTGAGCTTATTTGACAGCTTATTTCAAGCTGTCAAGATAAGCCCCCTTTGTTTAGCTTATTTCCCCTGGTGCTAGACACCACTTTTTAAGCACACTTTTCTAGCTTAATTGTGCACCTTATCTTGAGTTTTTGGCTTTTCTAAAAAGCCAATAAGCTCTTCTATAAGCCCTCACAGTTGTAGACCTTAGGAAGCACTCTAGGTAGCTTATTTCTAAGCTCAAAGTAGGCTTTTGAACTCTTTTTTTAGCATAGAGTAGGATATAGCTTATTTTTGTTCCAGCTTATTTAGTTCTTTTCAATTGTCGTTTTTGTATCCTTAGCTGCTTATTAGGTTTGTTAGTTACCCTAGATAGCTTATTGAGCACTTTCCCATTGCTTATTGTGATTTAAGCCCAAAGCCACAACCAACAGTACTTAACTCTTAAGTTAAGTACTGCTGAGGGTTTAAGCCACCTTCTGGCTTATTAAGCTTATTTAATTTGCTTCATTTTGTTCCTAATAGTCATTATTTTTGTGTGTTAAGATTTGTTTGCTTATTTTTCCCATTTTCTTTGCTTATTTGTGCTAACAGCCAAGAAAAAGCCTACATTAAGCCCTCAAGCTTATTCAAGCTTTCTGTCTAAGTCTAAGCCCCTTTTCAGCTTATTTAGTTATAGATTTTAACCCATTAGTGCTTATTTAGCTTAGTTTACATAATTCCTTTTAGCTTACTTGTTCAAATTTCAGCTTATTAGTACAAAGAGTCAAAGAGACTTAGCCACTTTTGCCTTAAAAGCTTATTTAAGCAAACTGTCCAAAGAAAAGCCCTTTTTCAGCTTATTTATAAGCTTTCTTAAAAAGCTGTAGTTATAAAAATTGTTAAGCTCAAGGAGCTTAACAAGTTTGCTTTAAAAAGTTTTCAAAAAAAAAAGAGAGGAGACAAGGGGTGACCCGGGTGAGCAAGACTCGAACCCGGGCCTCTACCCTCGATACACCTCTCTTTTATAACTAGTGTTACCGCTGCGCCCTTGGGACTTCTCTGTTAGAGTCCCAAGTGGTTTAATATTTAACCCCTTTTTGCCTCTTTAAGCTATAAGCTGTTTCCAGCTTATTTTCGGGCTTATTTATAAGCCAAATTTTGGGTTCTTATTTTTCGTAGGTAGTATTTAGGATCTAGTATTTTAGGTAAATTTTTCAGAATTTTTAAAAATAGTTTAGTATTTTTTATAATTTAATTTCGTTATAAGTTTTAAAAATTCATAAAAAATATAAAAATTATCAAAAAAATATTTTTCTTTTTTAGAAAATTTTCTTTAGTCATATATTTTGTAGGAAAAATGCAAAAATTTTCGTAGGGTCATTTTTGTAACTTTTTGATTTTTAAAGAACGGGGCTCGGGTACGGTTTTTGTCTTGACTCGTTTTTGGGTCAAACGACCTCCGTTTTCAGTCTAGTTTTTTTTAAACTTCGTTATTTGTCATTTAGTATCTAATTTAGCTTTTAAATTTGTTTTAGGGTTAAATTTGAAGATTTTAGGTTTTTGACCCTTTGTTCAGGATTCGTGCTCTCGTTTTTTAGCTTAATTTCATAATTTTTAGGTTTTTCTTAATCGTTTTTGTTTGTTATTGTTTAATTTAGCTTTCCACACTCTCAAATCATTTCTCTCATTCAAACTCCAATCTTCCGACTGTATCGATTCACCAGTCCAGCCTCGTTGGGGATAAACGACCCGGGAACATTCTATACTACTTCTCGGTTTTATTGATTATTGTAGTTTTTTTGGATTATATATATTATTATATATTTTATTATATATAGTGTAAAGAAAATTATTAATCAGTATAAATATTGTTCTTGTGATCAGGTAGATTCAATTTAGAAGAACCTCCTTGACAGGGTTTCCAGCTCAAAGTATTAGATCCTCTAACGTGATTGTATTAGATTCACCGTACTTGCTTGTTCTCATTACCGTAACATCTTAAAGCAAACAGCACTGTAAGAGTATCAGATAGTTACTATCTTTCTGATTGAGTCGTCAATTCATTTAATAGACCATTATCAATATCTAGTTGACACAAGCTTGATTTATGTAGAATCTCGCAAGTCACCTACCACAGAGCTGTTTGATGTTGACTCTGGAAGGATTTCCATTCATCACTGTGAATACTAGAGAGTATCACTCTGAATGTTTTGGTAATTACCGCAAGGATAATGCATAGGACTCTTTGATACCAAATGTTGTATAATGATGTACAACATTTTATATATTAGAATTTCTGTTCTAGTAAGATTTTTGATTGATCTCGATGGCTCTAGACTCTATAAGTGCACTTTTGTTATTTGGTGATCGGAGGCTGGAGCGGACTACCACCTTTTCAATATCAACGATCTCGGAATAAGAAAGCCGATAGAAACGTGTTAGTCTTCGTGAGCAATGAAACAAAATTCTTTTAAGAGAAGCCTGAGTAGCTGGGATGGGTTATGCTTTGCATCACTGGGTCCATGATGACTTGTCTTCAATATAAGATGCATCTTTATGATTACTGATAGATTATGCATTGACCCAGTTTTTGCCTAAGGTTGTGTGAAGGGCTTCTTTCTTTTCACCCTTTATTCATACTTTTCTTTTTCATTCTTCAACCCCTTCAATGTTATTCCAACGCATCCCCATTATCACCATGTTGGGTTTGTTCCGGTGATAACTCATGCCTTGGATAACATTCTTCCCAATCTCACTTTACTCCTTTTTTTTCAATCATACCTAAGGACTTCTATTCTATCTAATGGAGTGTTCCTGGGTAGATCCCTCCAGTTCTGACTGGATCATGGAACAAAATTCCTAACCTTAACCGCCTTATAACACAGTAAGAAACAACAGTTGGTCGGTCTTTAGTATATCCATAGTAGCCATAAAACCATTAAAAAGCAATCAATATGTTCAAGAAATCATTTATTATATGTTGAGAGTTTTCTATATCACCCAAAAGCTCCCCTTATACATATGCATCATATTATGAAAGAGTTTTGCACATGCGAGGTCGGGAACACACTTATAAACACTAGATCTTATCCATTCTAAGGCGTATTGATCACATTTTAATCACTATTCTCCCCCTCAAAAATTGCATATGTGGTGACAATTTTTGACTTATCAAGTGAATTAAAAACTAGTTAATGTCCGGTAATTCACATGAGTCTAACTAAGTCTTGGGAGAACAAGACAACATGCTGAATGAATCTTATTATTATACTCTCTCTCAATAACATATTAGAGTGAAAACTTGGAGTGGGAGTTTGTTGAGCATACAATTTTGAAAGAATTTGAATTTTTATTTTTGAAAATATCTTTAAAAATTATGCTCAACAGAAAAATAATTTTATATTTATCTTATTAATTATCATTTCCTTGGTGCTTCTCTTGAGCATTCACAAACTTGGAATGTTTGTATGACAATGCTCAAGACTGAGAAGATGTAAACTTCCCGTTGTTTAGGATAAATGTACATAAATGAATATTTTCCTTTCTCTGGAGACCGAGTCCTAAGCTAACATTTACTTAGAAGCCGTAAAGAAAATTTGAAAAGACATGTTTTGAAAATTTTTGGAACTCTTGCTCGATCTTCATTTATACACCCGTGTTAATATTAATCAACATTTTTAGGTGCGTAAATGTTATCGGTTGTCGAGAGACATGTCAGAGAAGATTATTTTTGGTATTTTTGAAATTTTTTGATTTTGTATTTTGCTTTTATAGGTTTTATATTTTTATATTTGGATTTTCTGATAACTATATACAATTATGAAATGTTTTAGACACACAGAAGAATATATGAGAGGATGTGTCTAAAAGCATTAAAACTTGGTTTTCAAAAATGCTCCCCCTCAAAAATCGATCCACTTATAAAGAATGATTCAAATTTTGAAAGTGACATGAGGAGGGAGTGTTGAACACAGAATTTTGAAAATCCTTTTGAAAATTTCTTGAAAAATTATGTTCAACTGCTTTGAAAACAAGAAGATTTCTCTTCTTTTGAAGGTAAAGAGCACTGAAGTGTACATAAGCCATTCCTAGACGAACTCAGAAGACAGCTAGCAGATAGATACATGAATTTTGCCTTCGGAGTTTCAAAAACCTGTCAAAAAGAAGTAGAACTAGGAAACCTTTGTTTGTAGGTTCGTAAGGGTTAGAATCACTCGCAGTATCAAACACAAATGTGTCAAACTCACTTTCAGTGTTACTGGATTCAGTTATTGTTCCACTTAGGTTAAAAATTCTTCCAGTTGGTTACCACTTAAGGCAAGTTCTAGGTTTGCTAGGCCTAGGTGAAGCAAGTCTTTCTTTTGAACCTAACTTCTTTGATTTCTTGACATTTGCCTTATGTTTCTTTTGATTTTCACTTTTTGAAACATTATCACTTTGGTTTTTCTTTCTAGATTTCATGCCATTCAGATACTGAAGCACACATTCATCATGATTAGCGGTAATTAGACATTGCTTACATGTAGCACAGATAAACCCAGATTTTTCATTTTGAATTGCAAGCTTAATGTTATTACATGCATATGACATATGGTCCCGATAGTTAGAAGACTGTAAAATCCTATGGTTTTCTTCTATTTTCTCTAAATTATTCGAGAGGTAACTACTCTTAGACCTAGAGGGGACCTTATCATTCTTAGGATTGTTCCTAGGTTGTGGTCTTCTGGTCCTAGTAGTGCTTTAAACGTTTTTAGGAGAGAAACCATTTGTGTTAGAATTTACATATTTCTCAGTGATGGCATGAGGTTGTGAAACAGTGATCGGTTTTGTTCTAATGCTAGCTTTTACACGTTTGTTAGGCATAACGTTGTCTACCTTAGAAGCTTTAAAAGGATTAATCCTAAAGATTCCTAGAGCAATCACTCTTTCATTGTTCATAACTGTTGATTCTCGAAAGGAAGGTGCCGAGTTTAAAGCGATTGGGTTTGAAAAATCATTCGACTCAACAACAAAATTGTTTCTTAAAGATTACAAAGACGGTTTCCTCTTGGTTGATTGATTTGCAAACTTAGTATTCGTACTCGTACATTTGGTGGTGTCCTTTTGTTCAGAAACCTTATCAAATAACTGGGCTCTTAGCTTAGCATTTTCATAAATTGTATCATGTAATTTGTTTTGCAAAGAGTCAATTATTGTTTTGGTTTGAGCCCGTGTCACATTGATAGATTCAAACAGGTTCTTGTATGTGGTCTTAAGATGAGCATTTTCTTTAGCATAATTCAAAACCTGAAACTATAATTCCACGTTCTCAGTCTCTAGTTTCTGAGACAAAGAATCAAAGGTATCTGATACACATGGAGTATCCTTACTTTTACCCTTTTGATCTCCCAACTGAGCTTGTAACCGTTGGATCTTTTGTTGCATGTCATTATAAGCTTTATCACACGAAATCTTGTTATATTTGCATTCTTCACATTTTGTGTACCACTTAATCCAAAGAACAACATATTCTTTTTCCTTTTTAATAATGCAATTTTCAAGTTTTTCTTTCGTACGATCAACTCAGTTTGGAGATTTGATGTATCTACAACATACTTACTTTGCATAATAGACATAATATCCTGATTGACAACTGCCTTCAAGAGACGCTCAATTTCAAATTCCAAAGCCTTGTGCCTAGCAAGAGATTCATCGGCTTCTTTTTCAAGAGATTTGAAGTCTCGAACAAATTTAGCTGCTTTCTTCAAAAATTGTATTTCAAAATTTTAAAGTCTAGCATCAACCTCGTTGACAATAAGGAAAATCTCATCTTTTACAATTTTATGCATCTCTTGATGAGTCGTAGACGATCAATTATGTATATCTAATGTCATTTTTTGTTTTACAACACGTTGAAGATTCACAATGGTACTTTTTACCTCATTTAGAATTTTTCGTGCAACACTTAGGGTAGTATCGTCCGAAAACTCTTCATTTGGTATAGAAATTGATTTTGAAACAGTGGCCGTTTTGGAAATATTTAAAAAATACAACTCTTCACGTGATTTGGCCTTTTAAGAAACAAAACCCCCTGAAAGATGATTAATCTTTGCATAATTTTTCGGTTTTATTTCTTTGTTCAATTGTTTCATTTTTAAGCGACTCTCTTGAGCAAGTTGCAGTGTCTCCTCCGAATCATACACAGCAGGAGGATCATGCTTTTCTAATAGAACTTTGCCATTATACAAACTCTGTTGTTTTTGCTGAGCTTGCTTGAGATAAAAAGGATTCTGATAACCTAAAGCCATTTTCTGTTCGGTGTGGTAAAACGAGTCTGGCTTAGGTGAAAGCATGTGCATCGTTTGAATTGATTGACCCGTTTTTACCAAAATGTTATCTAATTCCTTTATCTTATTCTTAAGTTGAATTTGTTTATCAAGAAGCTCGTCTTCGCGTATTTTGAAATCAGACTTCAACTTTTTCCTTTCTTCTTGAAAAGAAGAAACAATTGATTTTTCTTTTGAAAGCTGGTTATTTAAATTTGCAATTTCTTCATTCAAAGTCGTTATCGTTTTAGCAGAACTTAAGTGAAGTGCATTTATCTTTTTAGTAAGACATTGCTCTTGATAAACAGACTTTTGATAACACCTTTCAAGTTTATCATATTTTTCTTGATTGATTTCAAAACACTTTTCTTGATTTTTATATCTAGCAAGCTCAGTGGTCAGATCAGCATTTGTTTCTTTCATTTTGTGATTGACCGTGTTGTCTTTCTCAACTTCAATTGCCAAATTATTATATAATGATTCTAAATAAGCACGTGTTTCCTCAACAGTAGCAGGATTTTGTTCTACTGTTCCACCACTTTGTTCCACATTAGAAACCGCATATATAACATTGTTGTCATTCTGTTGAATTTGGTGTGGTTCAAGAATGGGCTTGAGTAGATCAATATATTGTTCCTCTGGAGTGAACATATTAAATATCTCATTATTATAACAATGGTCATATTCGTGTACCTCAGCTGATCCATCTGAGTCATAGACGGGAGCTTTATCAATCTGAGTACCCGATGTCGATGATTGCTGCAAATTAGCCATCAAAATGCAGTTTACACTGACTTCCTCAATCTCATCAAGATCTCCAACAGCATCCATGAAATCAAATTCCTTAGCTTGGAGTTGGATCCCTGCCTCTTCCTTTTGAGCAATCAGCAAGTATGTCTGAAGATAAGCATCATCCCTTTTTCTTGGTCTGGTTGTGTAGTTTCTAGCAAGATGACCCAATCATCTATAGTTGTAACACCGTATCTAATATCCATTGTTCCCATTACCATTACCTTCAGCCCGTGCTGCTACAACATTACCATTCCCAATCTGATTCACATTTGGATTAGCAATCCCCAGAACAACAATAAGCCCATTCTGATTTCTAACATTCTGAACACTCAGATTCTGAATTGCTTTCTAAACAACCAGATTCCCAACATTCTGTACTGTGTTATACCCATCAACATTCTGCCCAGCATACTGTCTAAACTAATTCCCCCTATTACCTCTAACCATCTGCATCTGTCTGTCTTGACCTAGATTCATACCGGCTATGCAATCTGCCTATTACAAGGGTTTGATGAAATTCTCTGGTTGTTGTTGGTTGGTGTTGAGTAGTTTAGTTTGAATGCTTTAGATATTAGAACAAGTGTCATTTTCATTATAGTTGTGGGATCGATAATGTCTTCAGGATTTGGCATTGTTTGATGCATGTAGTTCGTGTTGATGATGGCTGTAAGATGAAGTTGTTGTTAGGTTCTAGTTGTTGCATGTAGGTAATCCGTGATAGTTGATCTTGGTGAAACACTGGATAGTTGTAAGGATTGTTGGAGTTTGCCATAAGTGCCAAAGGATCATGTGCTCTTGCTAGTCATTATGCCCTCAGTTCATTTACCTCCGCCTGATTGTATTTCAAGAAATCATACAACTGAGTGTAATCTACTTCATGCAAATCCTTTGTTTGGTGAAAAATGGTAACATGTCGTCTCCATTCTAGTTGTAAGTTGTTTAAGAACTTGAGATTGTTGGCAATATTTTCTAGAAAGTGTTTGTTTCTTTTGAAATCATTCATTAGCTTTGAAAAATGATGATAGTAAGACTCAATCGATTCCCCATCATTAGAAGTAAACCTTTCTATTCATTAAACAACTTAGCCTTTTTGTCTTGAATCCCAATATCAGAACCTTTCATCATTTGCTGAACACGTAACCAGATTTCCTAAGCAGCTTTACAACTATCTACAGCAGCATAGATGTCTTCAAGAAGACCCATTAGAATAATCTGAATGGCTTGATCATCAGCTTCCATTTGCTTTACTTATTTTTTAGTAAGTTTATCATCAGTCTACTCATGAAAGGTTTCAGTAATAGGGACTTCACAGTCTTCACTTGGTTCAGGAATCATTCATCTGACATATGGACCATTCATAATGGAATTGTAGATTAGCTTTCCATTTGGTTTACTCTTTGCATAACGAAGAAGACAAGAAGACCATGGAACATAGTTGTCTTTGTTGAGCATAGGTGGGCGGTTTTCGGAACCAGCAGCATACATGTCTTGTTGAGTCGACATTGCAAAAAATGATGTGACATGATAAACAATGATCGTTTTAGTGATTAGATATTATGATAATGTAGTTCAAATGTACAGGATTTTACAATTCTATGATTAAACCGAGAAATAAATGATTCTTTTATGAGATTTTACTAAATTAAGAAGAAACCGTGAAAATTAGATTTGTTGTTGAAGGAGTGTTGTTTATATGAAGCCCAAAATCAGTCTCTTCCCACCTGATCGCGGATCGACCTTACCGAGAATTTAGGGTTTCAAACATAAGAATTTCCTTAAACCCGAGACATGTTTCGCTTGAAATATGCAGTGTAATATTTCGCTTGAAATATGTAATGTAATGTTTCGCTTGAAACAAATATGACAGAGTAACTATTCCTAAATATGTAATATTTTGCTTGGAATGTGACAACCTGTATTACATAAATCGCTCAGAACATATTTCGCTTGGAACATAAATCGCACAAATTGCATATTTCGCTTGGCATACATATTTCGCTCGGAATATGTAAATTTTGGCAACACTCTATTTGAGGAAATGTAATATTTTGCTGGTAATATGTAACCTGTACCTACATAAATCGCTCAATCATGTTTCGCTCAACATATTTCGCTTCATTCATAAACCATATTTTGCTTGCTTCAAAAACCTTTTTTAAACCCATAATTTTTTGAACCAAAAACGTGTCTTGATGCCCAAATAAGCTGCTAATAAGTATAAAACACAAAAGTACATCTTGATCATCAAAAACAACACATTTTAGACAAGAAAATAAGCAAAAATGGATCAAAGATTTAGAGGCGTATGGTTTGAACCAAAAACCAAAAAAATGACTCAAAAACTGTTTGAAGAAGCTAAACACGATCACTAATGACTCCTTGGCTCTTGATACCACATGTTAGGCTATCATTTCATCACCACAGGACACGAAAATAAAAGGAAAAATCTTAAAGAGAGAAATAAAAGAAAGAAAAATGGAGGCTTTCATTATGAGAAAATGAGAGGCAATACCCTCCTAACATGTTAGGTTGGTTGTATTTATACTACAAAGAGTGTGGACTCCTTGTTGGGTCGTTTGGGCCTTTAAAGGACCGAACTAATGGGCTTTAGCCCGACACCCAGGCACAATTAGGTTAAATGAATTCCCGTAAACTACATTTTCATACACAAAGCTTGGGAATATATAATGGCCATCACTTTACATAAAAACACGGCCACAGGTTCCAGTAGCAAAGTTAAGATTGTAGAATCTAACACTTCTAACTCTAAAGAACCCAAACAATCTTAGGGATCCACTGTTTCTGATGTTCCATCTTCTTCTCTTAACGATTGCAGGTTGTCCAAATTGTTCTCTGGTATTTGGACTCCGGCTACTCAAAGCATATGACCGGAAATTGCTCTCAACTCATCAACTTCGTCAGTAAACTTTTGGGTACCGTTAGATTCGGGAATAATCATATTGCTAAGATAATGGGTTATGGAGACTATCAAATGGGAAATGTTACAATCTCTCGGGTTTATTATGTGGAAGGGTTAGGTCACAACTTATTCTTCGTGGGTCAATTTCGTGATTCTGATCTCAAAGTAGCTTTTCGCAAACACACCTGTTTCATTCATGACTTAGATGGTGTTGATCTACTCAAGGGATCTAGGGGTTCAAATTTATACACTTTATCTATGAACAATTTGTTTCTCTCTTTTCCTATATCTCTCTTGTCTAAGGCCTCAAATACCAAGTCTTGGTTGTGGCATCAAAGATTATCTCATTTAAACTTTGATTATATCACTTCTCTTGCCAAACATGGTCTAGTCCGAGGACTTCCAAAACTAAAGTATCAGAAAGATCACTTGTGATCTGCTTGTACTCTTGGTAAAAGCAAAAAACACTCCCACAAACCTAAAGCTGAAGACTCCATTCAAGAAAAACTCTATCTGCTGCATATGGATCTTTGTGGGCCAATAAGGATTCAAAGTATCAATATGAGGAAATACATATTGGTTATCGTTGATGATTATTTTTGGTTTGCTTGGGTGAAATTTCTATGATCAAAGGATGAAGTTCTAGAGTTCATGATTAAATTTCTCAAGATGATTCAAGTTCGTCTGAATGCAACCATTCGTAACATCAAGACTGATAATGGTACTGAATTTGTCAATCATACTCTGAAAGCTTACTATGAAGAAGTCATAATCTCACATCAAACAATTGTGGCTCGCACTCTGTTACCCATAAAGATTCAATCCTAAAACTAACAATCCAGAGGTGAAGGAGGATTAAACAAATAAGTAGCCATATTATTAAGATTGTGGAGAGAGAAAGGAAAGAGTGTGTATGTTTTTTAGAGAGAGAAACAACACACACTTATGAGATATAATATGAATCATCACCCCTCCACGGAAGTATTGAGGGGGTATTTATAGCCCAAGATACGCTTCACTATCCTAACTTGACGTTTCTAGTCCTTGCATATCTGTCTATAATAAAACTAATGTAATTCTGTATTAGCCAACATATTTTAGGGCTAACAATCTTCCCCCAATATGTTGGCATACGGAATTACTTACAATGTTCATATCAAGTACAATTACAAACAAAATAAGGACTTCCAAAGTGCATCCAATGCTGAAGATGACGTCTTTGTCTTCTAGTCTTGATACTTGTACTCCAGCTTGGATCTTCTATGTCTTTACTTGATCTGGAACCATTTTATTTTGCATGAGTTGGATTAACTTCCCCCCAATTCATGCAACATGTCTTGAAAAGCTTTTTTCATAGACTTCTTTTTGACGAAGTTTCTGAATCAGCTTGCCCCCAAACCAACATCCGTATCTTTAGTAGATTCTAAAACTTTGATGTGGCTCGGACGATCTTCTATCATTGACATTTAAAGTGTACAGCAGAATTTTGTAGAAGAAACATCCAATACATGACGTACACACTTTATCCCTTTTAACGACGTTGAAACCGTAGCACCAGAATCAATTAAGGCCCGGAAATGCACTTTTCTTTCTCTAGGATAGTGCTAATGTGAATTGCTACACCAAAGTCAACTAAGTCCCGAGTGTGAGCAATTTATCCCTTTAAGGAATCATCCTTCCCATGTGTACATCTTACATCAACTAATACTGCTTCTATACTTTCTCATGACATTTAGTCTTGGTGAATATATGTTTAGGGGAACATGCAAGAGATGAGCAACAATTCTTCTCACGTATGCAGAATACTTCACAAACCATACTAAGTAAAGTAGTATAAACTACTTCCCCCTGGAAGTTGACATGATTACATCAAAGTACACATTTTCCCCTATGATGGTTTCGAACTCTCAGAAGCATCATTGACATGTACAACCATAAACTCGAGAAGTTATTGTCTTAAGCAAACATCTTGAAAAATTATGAATGACACTGAAGGATTTTAAAAGATTTTGCTTAGACTGTGAAGTACCATTGACGTTTTGTAGCTTCAAATATCCCGTGAGAATTGTTGATCACATCTCAACCTTTAAACTCTCTGGCTAACTTACTAACCTCGTATTCTGTCAGCTATTATTGTGACCACTTGGCGAAGTAAACCCGATATACCAAACTTGAAACTGAAGTAAAATTCCCCAAATTTGTTACTTAAGCTTGCATTGTTGTTGATTGTAGAACGGTGCAGAAGAAAGCCTTTAAGTACCCTATACCCAATCACAAAGTATATGAAAAGTACAACACCTCTTGAAAATATCCACATCTGCATCTGCGTGTGTCACTAAGCACTACAACGTGACTCCTTTAAGTGATAACTATAACCCGTGAGTACAACAATGTAACTCCTTACATCAGGTATAACTAGATAATCCATGTCTCAATCATAAACCGTATACGTTCAGGTAAGTCATCAATCAATAGATTGGGTTTAAAGAAAAGGAGTAGAAAGTAAAAGGAAGTCTCGATGATAAAATAAGTAGACGCCTTCGTGAAACCACTTCAGTCTCAAATAAGGGATACCAAATCAACTTCGTGATCACTTGACATTAAAATCCAAATCTATAGCCGTTTTGACGTTTTAGTGAATCTTATTCGGATCGTTTTAGGAATAAGTAATGTGTTTGCTTTGTTGTTGAAGTTTGTGCTCTTGATGTAGGTTCTTGGTTTGTTATGGGAAAATTAGTTATCTTTAAAGTCCTTATCCAAAATTGTTTAAAAATAGTCCAAAGATAGTTCACCGAAAATGGTTTGTACCGAATTTGAGATAACCGAAAATGGTGATCGAATTTGATTTTCGGTACTGTCAAAAAGTAAGTGTGGAAACTAAAAGGGGGGGTTGAATAGTTTAGAGGTTTGTTTTACGTTTTAAAAGTTTGCTTTCAAAATACTTAGATTCGAGTTGCATGTTCAACCAATCAACAATATGAATCAACAAATTAAATATCTACACTAATACTAAATAACAATCACAACAATATAAAGAGATGAGAGAAGGAACAATCCAACCAAGACACCAATATTTATAGTGGTTCGGCAACGAAGCTTTTCTTCGCCCTACCCCACTCCCCGAGTATCCTACTCGAGATTTTACTATGTCAACAAGCTCCCTTCAGGTGGAGAAAACCGTTTACACGTCGCTTACGTTGTTTTCCGACACTAAGCTAAATGTCGAGTCCTAATCTTAGCTAGAACCAATTTACCGCTTCACAAACACTATACACTCACAAGATATACACTATCGGATTTACACACAATCCGAAACATACAATTACACAAGATAATTACAATATAGATTTGATACTTAGAAGAAGAGAGGAGAGATCACTAAATAACAATTCGTTTCTTGACGAATACGAATGTTCTTCTCTTGCACTTAATTGAGAGGAAAGATGAGAAGAAGAGATTAGATCACTTGAAATAAGATCTATGAATGTTAGTGATCAAGAGATTTAGAGAGTGAAAGAATATTTTTAGAGAGATAAAGTTATCTAAAAAATTCATGCTAAAAGGTCTGTTTTTCTGCAATGGAGCAGTACTGAGGGCAGTCCTGGCGGTCCCAGATATATCTGGGGGCCGCCAGGCCTATAAGGGGGCCGCCCAGTATACTACGCTCTTGTTTTTGTCTTTTTGTGGGGAATGTTGTATCGGTTATGAAACCTTCCATTTTAGGGGGAAATTTTGAATTTCAAATTTAAGTTTTAAATAAAACTTTTCTTTTAATTAGAAAATATTTTGTATACAATTAAAGGTTTCAAATTATTAATGAGTTTTCATTCCATTTCTCCCTCTTTTTATCGAATTCAAAAATAATGATTGTCGAATTGTTATAGAAAGAAAGAAGTCGACGATATCAAGACTCCCCCTCATTTGGGGCACCAAGGGATCGATCTTACGAAAATTGTTTGCTACAAAGCAAAGTTAGAGGTACAAATGCAAGACAATATATTCTCAACTAGTAGCACTCATAGCAATTCATGCAAGTTGAATCATAAAGTGGCTTCATTCATTACTTAATAAGCTCATACAAGAAGCATTGATTGAAATTGAAGCTAAATAAGAGATAAGACAAATTCATACTATAATTGTATGAATCATTACAAGATAAAGTAGATAAACATAAAATAAAGACATATTAAGGTATAGAGATACATTAGTAGATTCTTAAAATGTAGAAGATGCCATAATCAAAAGATGGGTTGTTTATTGTTAGGGGAAATTAAGCATTCAAGAGTGCTCAATTATGGTGAGGAGGTTGTTATTGAGGACATAAATTGAGTAGAAAGACCAATTATGAGATATTTGATACGATTAAGGTCATCTTTCAATGTATTAAATAGATTTCGGGTTCCCAAGCAACAATGACAAAATTCCGAATGAAAGTTTATTTGATCTAAAGAAGGTGAAGGGATATATGGTGAGGTAGAAGGTGAAGGGTTTGTGGCTTCAATTGCTTGTTGGAGGTTAATGTCAAGCAGATATGATAAGTGATGAATTTCATTTAGGTTTTAAGTTAAGTTTTGATGAAAAAGAGTTAGTAGAGATGGGAGAGGTAGGTGAAGGCCCTTTTGGTTAAGGAGAAGGTAGTAAGAGGGGAAGGTTATGACTTTGCCTCTAAGGATCTAGAATGGCTTTTTCGGTGTTTTCGTGAGTAATCACAAGAGGATTTCTTCAAGGAAGACATGTAGATTATGAAAAGAAATGAGAAATTTAGAAGAGAGGATTTGAATATGTGTGAGGAGGATGAATAAGATTATGTTGTTAAATAGGTGAAGTTTATGCAAAGCATGGTGGTTGGAGAGGAAACATCTAAAAGATGTTTGGTTTATTTGGGAAAGGTATAGCTGTGGCTGGAGTAGATAGGGACATGAATGCTGAAAAGGAGGAGACAGGAAAATTTTAGTGACCTCCTCTGTTGGCGGTACTGTAAATATGTGGTGGTCCCATATATATTTGGGGGCCGCTGTGTATTTTAAGGGGGCGTCTTCTGGAAAGTAATGAAATTCTCCATATGTCGCCTTTTTCAGAGTTACAAAAAAACAGGAAGGTTTGAAGGAAAATTGTGGCATTTCCTATATTTTCAAGAATCTAGATGAAAGGCATGCAATGTATCTAGATGAAAGAATGAAAATGACATAAAGTTTATAAAATATCACATAACAAGCAACAATAGTGATTAAAGGAAGTTATACATTTACTAGAATATATAATAATATCTAGTTTAATTCTACAAGCAAGATAATCCCAACAAGTAACCGTGTTATGTTGCCATATCTAGTTTACGTGTGATGATTATGATGCACACATCGAACATCTTCTGGAATTTCATTAGTTGAAGAACTGTGTAAAGGATTCATTGTTGTTGGATAGGAGATGAATTTGTGATTGTTTGGGGAAAATTCAGTTAATTTGTTAAGAAATTTTGACAACAAGAGTCCGTATGGTAGGATACCATTGGATCGATGCTTGAAGTTATTTATTCGATTTAGAATGAAATAAGAGATGTTAAAGGGTGTAGAGGAAGTAATGCAAAAGAGCATATAGGCTTCACAGGCCGACAATAGATTTTTGTCAATATCCATGGTACATATGATGTTTTCATAAATGAGAGAATGTGTTGTTTTGAGATAAGGACAAATTTCTTCTATGAAGAGATTGCATGGATCATCTAATACTTGAAACCATTAAGACGTTTCTTAGTTATGTTGTATGTTATTGAGGTTGGATGGGTTAATTTTGTATAGAGAGGATCTTTTGATGGAATATTGTTGCGTTTATTTATAGATTTTAGAGACCACTCATTGTTATAGAGACAATGTCCTTCAAACGGAATATTGAGTAGTGTTCCAAAATTCTGAAGTGAAGCACCAACTCGTTTTCCATTTATTTCAAACAAAATGATCCAAAGATCACTTACAAGAGTTAGTTCAAACGTTTGATAGAATTCATATATGAATTTTAGATACAAGTTTCCTCTTAAATGAAGGAAGGTTAGAAATCCAATTTTGTTTAGGTTCTTTTCTAAGATACCTTTGGAATCAAAAGTTTTGTCAACTATTCTTCCTTCATGAATAGGTCAACATGGTATTTTTAGATATGGTAATTTTTGAGGAGACTAGGTGTGTGATATGTGTTTAATTACACATACCATTTTTCATATTAAGCGGACTTAAATGACTAAAAACATACCAAAAATACATTGTATTTGTATGTTTGCATTTGTATTGTGCAGGAAACGGATATTCAAGAAAAGGACAAAAAGAAAGCCAAAGGCAAACAATTCCAAGCACGGAGTAGAAAAAGGGCAAAGTCAAAAGTCAGACAAAGCAAGAAAAACCAACTTGAGGGGCCAAAACTGCCAAAACCTCAAGTTGTATTGCAAAAGAGAAAGACAAGGGTTAAAATTGCAAAGAAGGTAGAGATTACATTTAAGTTATACAACTTGAGGGGACCAATCTGCCTACTCCCCCAAAAAAGTCTTCTTTCCCGCCCCAAAAACCCAGTTACAACTGGTATGTCGCCCATACTTTCTTCCCTGCAAAACCACTTCTCTCCCTAGCCAAAATCATTTCATCCACCCTACATTTTCCCCCCAGCTGTATAAAAGTCCATGTTGGCAATCCCTCACCATTCCCAAAACATTTTCGATGGCTAAGATTGTTTCAAAAGAAGCACAAAAGGAATTGAAGGCTGGGATTTGTTTTAGTCTCTCCTCACACAACAAGCACACTTGTTTTTATCTCTCCAAAGAAGCACAAGCTGCAAGATGAAGCTTTGGCTATAAATAGAGCTTTTTGTAAGCCTTTGAGGCATCTAGTTTTTAGTTTTCTTAGCAACTAATTAATTTTTAATCTTAAGCTTAAATTTCAAAGTAACTTACAGCTTTTACTTTCAGCTTTGTAACATTTCCAAGTTTTAATGCAAGTTTGAAGTTTGTAAGTCAATTTACAATACCAGTGTTAAGTTTCTTAATCATATTGTTTTGTGTTTAAAATCATCTCACCACAGCTTACTCATAAGCTGTTTTCATTAAGTAAAGAGAAAAAGTTAAGTAGTAAAGAGAAAATCACAAATATCACTCTCAAATATACCACAGCTTATGGTATGGATGATAAGCCAATTCTGGATGGGCTTATGGACTCTCACTAGCTTGTTTTATACAAGCTAGAGCTTGTAGATTCTCTGTTTGACCCTGTTTTGAGCAAGGGTGTTGTAAGTTTTTCTTTTCCTTATTGTTCTTATTTTCTGCAGAACTGTTTTAAGTGCTTATTTTGCTTATTTGCTAGTTGAAAAGTGTTTACTTTACTTTCTTACTTAGTACTGATAGTTCACTTGTTAAAACTGTTAGTTATAAGTTAATACTGCTAGTTCACTTTTGGAGCAGTATTAACCTTAAAGCTACCAGTACTAACTCCAAGTTAGTACTGCTAGTTCATTTTCTTGGATTTCAAAGGTAGCAGTACTAACTCAGCTAGCAGTACTAACTCCAAGTTAGTACTGTCAGTTAAAACTGTTAGTACTGGTGGGCCATTTTAGCTTATCAGCTTATTATTTCAACTTATTTAAGATTTCTTTAGCTTTTTAAAGTAGATTAAGCCTATTTTAGTCTACTATATTCAGTAGAACTTATTTGCCCTTTTCAAAATAATTTTAAGAGTTTATCAGTTTTAGTTTTCTAGCTTATTTATCATTTTAGTTTATTCTAGTTGCTTATTCCAATTACTAAGTGCTTATTAAGGTTAGGTGAACTTCTGTTTTAGCTTGTTTGCTTATTTATTAATCCTTTAAGTCTTGTTAGCCTAGCAGTACTAACCTTAAGCTAACAGTACTAACTTTAGCCTAGCAGTACTAACTCCAAGTTAGTACTGGTAGTTAAAACTGTTAGTACTGTTGTTAGTACTGTTGTGTTTATCTTGTTAAATTTAGCTTAATTGCTTTTTATATTTGCTTATTTAGAGTTAGTTTAGCTTATTTAACTTATCTTAAGTTTATTTGAGCTTATTTGTGTCTTAGTTTAAAGTTTTAACGTGTTTTTGTCATTCCTAGTTTTGATTCTTGTTCTAGTTTATTCTCTTTGCTATTTTTATGTGTTTTTGCTTATTGTTATAAATTTTAGTGCCAAATCATTCCTTGTGACATCCAAACACAAATCATCAATCGTCTTGCGATTTTCCATTTCAGCCTCGTTGGGACATAACGACCCGGAGACACCCTATACTGCTTCCGGTGTAGGAACCGATTTAATACTTCCACTTCATAACCCGAACCACGATTCAAGAAAAGAGATAGAGAGAGAGACGAAATTGGAGAGAGAGATGAGAGAGAGTTGAGAGAGAGAAGAAAAATTATATTTTTAGAAAAATAAAAACTAGATATTTTCATATGAAAATATCTATATATATATATTTAGATATTTTAGAAAATATCTAAATATATATATACCCCTACACATTTAATGTGACGCGCGGGATATATAACTAGGACCCGGGCTCGGGTTTTGCTTGGGATTAAACCCAAAACATATACAATATTAGATTATCTATCGAGCCCGATTCCCGATATTATCCTGTTACAACTTTAACTAATTAAAGACCGAAGCTCCATCGTAGAGTGACCGAGCTTCCTTGTTCGACTCAATAAATTGAGGCTAACAATTCCCATAATCTTTTTGGTGCGTCGGTTATAGATTCGAAACCCTCTTGATTTTTCGAATAACTAATAAAAACCCCATTGTCTGCTTTTGGTTTTATTTTTCCAAGTTCATCTCGGTCATTTGTTGGATAACACAATGAGCCAAACACATGAAAATACCTAACATTCGGATTTCGTCCGCATAATAGCTCATAAGGTGTTTTGTTAAGTCGTGTATGAATGATTGATCG
>BQNB010064046.1:1301-35457 GCA_026074375.1 Tanacetum coccineum | reverse complement strand
TCATGCTGCTACATTTTTTATTTTTAGCTTGCAGGTCATGGCGGTTTAATAAATGTTCTAAAACAACAACAACAATAACATACTTTTATAATCATATCCTACCATCAGTTGTAACACCAAAATAGACTTACTAAGATACTTATGTTTGGTTTCATACAGTTGGTGACAAAAAATGTGCTTAGTAAAGTTGTGTCATAGTTGTATGTGATCAATGTTTATTCCTGTTATTAAGTTGTTTGGACAAAGTTAGATTTGGTAATTTGTTGCATGCTCATATGTTGTCGAGTTGATTTGAAAATCTAAACTGATGTGTTTTATTGTTTTTTCATGCACTCTGTGGAAACTAGAAGGGGGAGGGTTGAATAGTTTACAGGTTTGTTTTTGTTTTAAGACTTTGCTTTCAAAATACTTAGATTCGAGTAGTATGTTTAACCAACCAACAATATGAATCAATTAAGTAAATATCTAAACTAATAGAAAATAACAATCACAACAATATAAAGAGATGAGAGAAGAAACAATCAAACCAAGACACCAAGATTTATAGTGGTTCGGCTACGAAGCTCTTCTTCGCCCTACTCCACTCCCCGAGTATCCTACTCGAGATTTCACTATGTCAACAAGCTCCCTTCAGGCAGAGAAAACCGTTTACACGTCGCTTACGTTATTTTTCGACACTAAGCTAAATGTCGAGTCCTAATCTTAGCTAGAACCAATCTACCACTTCACAATCAATACACGATCACTAGATCTACACTATCGGATTCACACAATATCCGAATCACATAAATATACAAGATAATTACAATAGAGATTTGATACTTAAAAGAAATGAGAAGAGATCACTAATCAACACTTCGTTTCTTAGCGAATACGAGTGTTCTTCTCTTGCACTTAAATAAGAAGGAAGAGATGAGAAGAAGAGATTAGATCACTTGAAACAAGATCAAGAGATGTTAGTGATCAAGATATTTAGTAAGTGAAAGAAGGTTTTTAGAGAGAGAAAGAAGTGTGAAAAAATTTGTGCAAAGAGGTCTAATTTTCTACAAGGAATTGAGCAGTATTTATAGGCAGGAAAATTCAACGGTCACTAGCGACGGTCCCGACGGTCCCAGATATATAAAGGGGCCGCTAGGCCTATAAGGGGGCCGCCAGTAGACTACGCTCCCTTATTTTTCTTTTTGTGGAGAAGATTGTATCTGGTATAGAAACTTCCGTTTTGGGGGGAAATTTGAATTTCAAGTTTTAAGTTTTTAATAAAACTTTTCTTTTAATTAGAAAATATTTTGTATAATTAATTTTGTGAAATTCTTTTGTAAAAATATAATGGATAAGGGAAAAATATTTTCTTGATCACTAATCATGCTTAATGATTTGTTTATTCATACCTTAAGTGATTCTAATCTTAGAAATGGAATTTTACGATTAATAATTTGTAAACGTTTAATTTTATCGTAAACGTTTTTACATTTTCTTATTATAAAAATGTTGAGAGGTCAAAAAATATAAATAAAGTTTTTAGACATTATTTGTATTAACACATACATTTGAGTTTTTTTAATAACTCAATAATAAACTAACTAATGACCCGAATTAGAAGGATCAATAAACATGGAGTACATTAAGCACTTATGGGGGTAATAATTTGATTTTCTTCCACATTTTCACATAAAATAAAACTACCATGAGTCTCAATCGTCCCAAAATTGTATACACTAACAAATGACTCGACTTAGCAACCATGTAATCAAGCAAACAATTAACTATGGTTAAACAATTGTGATAACAATATTGTACTAAAAATGAGTACATACAAGGGGGCTAAGGCGATTTGGTTGTAACATTTTAGTGGTGTGTAAACAATGCTCCTCATTAATAATTCGGAATCCACAAAAAAATTATGAGAACCGCAAAAAAGATAGGCTCATAGGGGTATACTAGGGGTATTTTGCACTAAAAATGAGTGCTAAGCAAAGGTGTGGGGGTGGTTATATGACCAAGGAGATCATCATAACCATAACAAATGTAGGCTAAAAATTAGGGTTATCCTAATGCCTCTTATCACTTCGTAAATCCTAATTACACGAATACGATCTCACTAGTAGTCTCGGGATGAATCGCTAAAGCAAGTTCTAGAATCTAATATACTACCGGTACACTCTCATAAGCAGTAAATATGAATGATTTTATTCCTAAAGATCTATGGGCGAACCTTACATTTTGGGAGTGGAATATTTTGAGTGGTAAGGTTTTTTGTGCTAGCCATATAACTCCTATCCATGAGATGCTTCTAATACTACAATTTCACCGATATATGCCATAAAAAAATTAAATTTGGGCTAAATTTACCGTCTTAAACTATGTTTTGGTATATTACACATCGTTTTAAAGATAAAGCAAATGCAAATGAAAGAATAGTTTCTAAGGCTTTTATTACCCCCTACACTTAAGTTGAACATTGTCCCCAATGTTCTAAAAGTACCTGAAAAACGAATAAAGGGAAAATAAATAAAAGATGAGAGAAACTAATACTCCCCTGGTTTGCTCAATATCGAAGAAGAAACATGATGAATCGGCTAAATCTTCATCCAAGAATTGCCCATGTGAAAATCTAAAGAACTTCCAGACTCTCCTTATCTAATATAACCTAAAAATCAAAGACAAAAACAACTATACCCGCATAAAATCGACTAGTAAATAATATACAACCCAATGTAATCATAAACTAAAAATCTTAAGAAAGCAATAAAGATAGAATATTAGTACAAATATAATCGTGGCTTTCTGCAAAAATCTAGAAAGCTAAAAATTCTGGAAATTTAACAAAACTAACTTTTCTAAAATTCGAAAAACACGAATTTCTCTACTGCTGCCGTTCTAATGCTGTCACGAATAAATCCTGACGCTGTCAAGAATACCTGACAGGTTTTGCGTTTTGATTTTCTAGAAAAATTTCTGCTAAAATAACATTTTACTTATTTCTTGGAAAAATTACTACACAAACCATGAAAACGGTTAGTAAAAACATATGACTCAAAAAAAACAAACAAACAAAATATAAATTAAAATTATCTATTTTACAGGTTTGAAATGGTTCTTAAAAACAGGATGTTTTCCCCTATATTTATTTTATGCAAAATAACTTTGATTGAAATTAAGACGAAGTTAAAAACAAAACAAAGCATGATCACATATAAGAAAAAATAATCAAAATTAAAAACATATGACACTCCTAAAATGGATAAAATTAAAGTAAAGTAAATGATACATACGCGGGGTGCTTCTCGAGAAGCGTTTGTTTTTGTTCGAGTCACGAGCCTGACTCTATCATTATTTAACATTTAAAGGAGAGGGTTTCCCTACACTTACAGTCAAGTGCGGGTGATAGTAACAATACACACCATTGTGGTGAAGAGAAGTCATATGTTGTAAAAGCAGTAGTTGAAATATATGTGACAACTGTGCTTTGAGCATGTTAGTCAAATCGTTATTATTGATTTGAGTTTCATTATGTGTTATAGTAATTATGTAGTTATGTGATTCTATGTGAGTTGGTTATCAATCAGTGAGATTGATCATCTCATTTTAATTGAATTTATGGTTAATGTGAATATTTCATTTTGTTCACATATGGTGACAATGAAAATAATGGTAAATTTTATGTGTGTACGTATTTATATGTCTATGTATACGTAGTTAAATAGTCGGAGTTCGTGAGAGTAGAAGATTGAGATTAGTAAATTTAGTTAGATGGATTTTAGTAGTAATAAGTTAGAAAATAAAATAAAATCACCAACAATCCTCCCCCATTTTAGTGTAACCCTTGATTTCCCAATTAATCAAAACAAATCAAACTCATGCATAAATTAAAATGTCTTGCGATTTGTATTTTCATTTTGTATACTACACATTTTCAAATATTCGAGAATTGGTTGGTTTGGTATTGGTCGTTAACATTGAACCCGTACTATTTGAATACCTAAAGATAATATACACACGAGTTTCTATATTTCTCCAATAATGTTTATACTTGACGCTTTACAAGCCATGCGTCCATATCCATTCATGAGCATATAGGAAGCCAAAGTCCAAGCTTCTTGAAGCGACAAAACTTCATGCTCATATAAGTAGTTTCTTTTAATCATGCCCTGCGTTGCACTTTTTTCAAAAGAACTATTAAGAAGATAAACTTCAACCTCTTTATCTTGCAGGTCCGAACACAATCCTTGGGATAATATAACATGTGTTCCAATCTCTAAGTGTGAGCTTTCCGAATTGAATTCAGCCTCTAACGTTGTATTAGAGAGGAATTGGGTATCTCACCATTATAGAATTAAAATGGACTTTTATTTCATCCCTATTTCCGACTTTGTGCACCAAGTCTCTAGCAAACCTCTTTGTCAAGTGGTAAGCTATTGATAATTTTTGCTATAACAAGTATTAAACATGGTAGCATTGAATTATAAACATAAATACATGTTTATCATCAAGTCATTCAACCATTATGATTTTCTAGAACAAGAAAATAATGAATTATAATGCCATAGTTAAATTTGTTGTACAACTTTTTCTTTTGATCACAAGATACTACAATTATACAAAATGTAAAATCCAACACTGCTAGTAGGTAGTAATCTTCTTGATCAATTATCCAACTTAAAATAATATATCGTTCTAAACTCATCTCCTCGCATTTTAAGCCATTAGCCATGGTTTCCTTCAAGTAACTAAGTACTTGATTAATTGCATCCAAATATCATGATACATAAATAGATGACATTTTCTTCGCCAATACATTGTCTGATCCGTTAATATTAAATCAACTAGACAAAAGGACACTTGATAAAATTACGATGCTAATTGTTAGTATAATCATGGGCCACCCTAGGATTTATTAAGTTTAATAAGAAAACTTAGTTCTTTGTCCTGGTATTATCAAACATGGATCAAGATCCTCTCAAGTTATGGTCAAACATGATTCATCATGTTAGTATTAAAAGTATTAAATAAAATGATTGCATATGTTTTGTTATATAAAGAATGTATAAGATGATATATGTCAATTTATATTTTGTTCAAATTAAAGGGCACGGTTTCGGACTCATACATCTTAATTCTAACGTGACTCATTTAGTTAATCGTTTTAAAAGTTCAATTTAAACTCTAACATGTTTATTTTTGTCGAATAAACATGAGATTGCATGTTTTTTAAATACTTTAACTTTAAATTGATTATATTATAAAATTTGTTTTTTATTTAATAAAAATTATTTTTTGTGCGAATGCAATCATTTTATATTTAAATTGTGAAAACTATTGTTTAACACATCTATACATTTTTACCAAAACAAACAGTTTTATTTCATTCAGATTCAGACTTCTCGACCACTTATTCAGATTAAGATGGGAATCAGATTCAGACTTTTCTACCAAATATTCAGATTCAGATGTGCGAATCAGATTCAGATTCAGAGCCTCTTAATAAACAAACAGCACCTTATTGTGAGAGTTAATGAATAAGTGGGCCCATGTTTTTTACTAAAAGAAAATGGTTTATGTACTTATCTTATTTCCCGCCTCGATTGCCCCCCCCCCGTCGACCCCAACCCCCATGATCTAATCATGCTTTGACTATAACTTCGTCCGCAGCGCTCCTTGAGGTGCATCAAAAGATATGATCAAGTGAGTGAATGATCTCTCTACAGATATGAAATACAGTACCAGTACCGGTCAAGAACAAAAATCCATCGAAATACGTACACAATAAGGGTGCGTTTGGTTCGCAGAATGTTTTTGTTGGAATTGGAATGTGTTTGAGGAATTGGAATGTTAAGGAATTGGAATGTTAAAGAATTGGAATGTTAAAGAATTGGAATGTTAATGAATTGGAATCTGAAGGAATTGAAATTTGTGAAAACTATCGCGTGTTTGGTTGGAAAAAAATGAAATGAAAAAACAAATTATATAATTATATTAATAATAATAAATATAATTTTTAAAAAATAAATAAATAATAATAATATAAAATTTAAAAAATACTATAATTTTTAAATAAATAAATAGATCTTAATAAATAAATAAATAAAAAAAAAAAAAAAAAAAAAAAATAAATAAATAATAATATATTTTTTAAATATATAATTAAATATAAATTTTTAAATAAAATAAATAAATATAATTTTTTTAAAAAATAATTAACTATAATTTTTAAATAAATAAATAATGAATATAACTTTAAAATAAATAATAAAATATAATTTAAAAAATATATAAATAAAAAATTAATTAATAATAATAATAAAATAATACATAATAATTAATAATAATAATATAATAATAATAATACATAAATTAAATTTAAAAAAAATAAAAAAAAATAAAAAAATATAAAAATATAAAAAATAAAAAATTATAAAATATATAAAAATAATAAAAATAATAAATAATAATAAAAACTAAAAAAAATAATAATAATAATTAATAATTCTAATAATAATGATAATAATAATAAAAATTTATTTTTGATGATAAAAATATCAAATTCCATGGAATTTGAAACTTTCCTTCCATTTTAGGTTGGAATGTTAATTCCACACATAAAGGAATTTGTGGTATTTCATTACATTAATTCCGCGAATCAAACACACTATGGAATTGGAATCAGATTTTGAATTCAAACATTCCGCCAACCAAACACGTTTTGGAATTGGAATCAGATTCCAATTCCATAAGAATGCTGAAGATTCCGCGAACCAAACGCACCCTAAGATTTACAAATGCAAAAGCAATATGTACGGTTACACTTGGCAAATGATGTAATCCAAATTTGTTTTGTGGGTCAACAAAACCACCAGTTTACGGCTTAATTATCGTAAACTATTAATTGAACTTGCAAATTTACCATGCAAGAACAAAATCCAGAATTTACCTAGTTTCGACTTTGCATGAAACAAGACATGAATGAACACTTAATTATACGCAAAAAGATAGATAACTTGTCCACATGTTCACGACCAATATATTTTCCTGAAATTATATTGGGAGAAAGTCGAACCACCCAATTGCAGTAACCGCCATATCTGCTTGCAGATTATAGTTTCATTGAGAAACATGGGAATATCATGTCATGGGATTTCGAATACCAGAAAGAATAGTAACTTTCAAAAGAAAACGGAAGTGAATGAAACTCGAATCTCGATTCATTTAACTATCATGTTTGCATCAATCCCATATAATATATGCTCATGGCAATAATATTATATCCCATCACATTCTTAAATTCTATTACAATTCTTAGAAAATCAACCAAGAATTGTCCAAAAGAAAACAACGATGGATCTTAGATGTTTAGAACAAAAAACCGCAGAGTTCAAATTGGAATGGACAACAATATTATTTGATATGTACTTGTGCTTTTGTTAATAATAATGCATACTCGACAATCAAATTCTAATAATTAAAAACTTCACACGAGAAGACACAAATATCATATATTCCATAATATCTACTTTCAAGTTTCTGTTTAAATAGAAAAATGAAACCACCAAATACTACGGTTACCCGCCAAAACCATGCTCAACATGCATAAAGCATAATCCCCATTCAAACCTTGATTAATATAAAAATCAATTAATTTGTTTGAACATTTCATGTATTGAAAACCCTTCCTAGTTTGCACAGAAAACTGGGATATATGTTCTTATATATTTTATGTTGATTTACAAACATGCAAAATCAAAACCAGAAAATTATTAACTTGACTTTGAAATTCACAACACGTCAAATTCTATTATTTAACAAAGTGGCTTTCGCGCGTAAACTATTTTTGACCAGTTAAAGAAAACGTACCGCACTCCGATGTCTAATCGGATTCTACCGTTTGTATATCTTCTATTAAAAAGACTCGAATGAACATATTATGTTGGTCCCATTCCCATCATCTGAATATTAGACTCCTTTGTACTGATTCCATTTAATTGATGTGGCTTCAATCCATATAAGTGAAATCTCCTTCAGTCGAAACGTCCCTCTAGTTTTTCAATTTGAATATCTTGTCTTCCACACATACACGATTTCAACACCCACTGTTACATGAAATAAAGTCTCCAATCTTTATTTGTTAAAAGATTCTTGGACCTCTTTCCTATGTAGGATTCGATCACCCTACAACCTGGTTACTAGTGCGGAATAAATTCGATCTTGAAGACGAACACACCCCAACAGATTATGTATGACAGAAAAGAAAAAGATGCACAAGAATATAACCCTCAATATTATATGTTTATTGAGTAAGAAGAAGAATGAAGTACAAAACTCTCCCCCTCACCTCCTTTTATAGAGATGAGGGAGAGAACAAACAGGTTGGAAGAATTAAATATGAAACCCTTCCCCCCTCACTCACTTCCTTTTATAGAGTTGTTGGGGACTGAGGTGAGCTTGGCCGTAGACAATCCAATAAACCTTAATTATGGCAATTAAGTGAGCTTAATTTACACTAACCCCTAACCTATTGACTAAAGTGAATTCTATATCTAACAATTTTCACCTTCGTATCACTAATAGTCAATACCGTTACGCAGCACTTCGGACCTGTGCTGGACCTCGGACCGGGAAACCGCCTTTTACAAGGCACCAGTAGCAATTCCTGCCTACTAAACTTAGCTATATCCTGACTCTACTAAAATGTCCCTTTAGACTTTGTTCCTTCTTCCTAAGCCCAGTAAGTGTCAGAAACGCCGCTTCAGTTGTTCACAAAAAAACCTTCATGTACAGCATCATAGCTTCTCAGCTTCCTGAATCCTTGTATCATAATAATACCCGTACCTTGTGATTGATTACTACCCCATGGCGTAGTCAAAATCCACAAAACCTTGTACGCTCTGTCTGTAATTTACGATCCAAACTTTCAAACATACCAACATCTGCAGATGTATATGTCAAGTCTCGTGCAGGACCCATCTGAATAATCCTGGGATTCCAATGCATATATACATGATCACTTACCATTCTTTTTCACATCACAGTCTCCTGATAGACTACCCTCCAATGACAGTATAGAGTGCCCCTTCAACAAAGTCTGTACCAACTTTTCATTATGAATCCTGGACTGTGACACCCTTAGAGTATTACAATTAATCTCCCCTGTATGATCTTCAAACCACGTATATTTCCCTTTGCTTTAACAGCCAAACCCTTGGTAATCCTAGATCTCAGCCTTGCATCCGTAAGAAAAAAACCATACCATCTATATAGAGAAATAGATGTATGAACTACTCGGTGTATACTCCCAGTAATAGACATCGCTGTCGTCACTGCATTTCTTGCAACCGTTGCTGAGCACATACACATCTGACCGAGCATCCATATCATATTTTAATCCAGCCTTCCACTTGGAAATCACCTCACAAGCAACTGTATTATTGAAAGTCAATGACTCTTGTGCTAATCTTCTCCACCCTTGCAGCAACTGCAAAGCAGCCTCATTACTGTCTTCTCTATACTGAATAGTTCCCACACTGGTGTTGCTCCCTATCACGTGCTGGATGATAGTATATCAAATCTTGAGTTTGTACTTCCTGTGAAGCAACTACATGATCGACATTTCCATGAGGTTTCACCTCAAATGTATGACCCTCCTGTGGTTCCACCTCAAACTCATCTCCTTGCAACACCTGTACTTAACACCAGAACCAATGAAAGTTTTCTTGTATTCCCCACTTTCATTGAAACTTCAAATTCCTATAAAGCACTACCTTTGAAGTAACGTCATCTAACCTTCAAAGCTTTATTACCCACTATACCTTTTACGGTATCCCAGGAATATGCACTTGGACCTTATACGGTTCCAAGCATTCCCTGGCTTAATTTCTCTAGCAAGCCAACTAATAAAACCCTAACATATCTATGAGGCGTGTCGTAAAATCTAGTCGCTGATAATGGTGACCTTGTCACTAGATATGTAGACATGGTTGTATCCTCTGCCCAAAGAACCTTGGACAGACCAGACTAATCAGGAACACAACGTACTATCCAAGACGTGTCAGTTCATCTCCTTAAACCAACCCATCGGCTGCTGTATCACTGCTAACAACCCAAATGTTTGGCGACCTCACTCTTCGTACATTGTTGGTAGCCTCTGAATTTTTAAAAATCAAGTAAACATTACCGTCCTGTCTTCCACCCAGTTTGAAATTCCTTTTCTGCACACTTTACCAAGCAGTCGTGTTTGTCTCTCTCTTCAGGTTGCTTTGTCCTCCAACCAGTCTTTGATCACTCAGTATCATCGTTACTGGCCTGAAAAACCTCAGCTTCATGATACCCTTGAGCTCTCTGCAGTTCCACCTCAAACCAAACACGTTTTTTATCATGTACTCCATGGACTCCTGTTTCAACACCAGGACCAAGTTGTTTGAATCCAACTTGTTTTGAACCTCCATGCTTTTGTTACAAATATTCCCATCGACGCTTTTCGATGTCTTAACTTGTATTTCATACTAGCCATTCTTTTTACCTTTGTAACCGTTTAAACCTTTTTGTGAATTTACCTACCATCAAAGCACGATCTAGCAAAGTAACTCGTTTGTAAAAACCCTTACTTTATCGATATAACCCTAAGAATAAACCTTCTTAGAAGTCGATCAAAGCAAGAAACCCTTCAAAAAAAGAAAACCCTTTCTTACTCAAATATCGATCGAACCATGGGCATAAACCGTCCAACAAATCGACAACCCTTGAATCAAGAAAGTAACCTACGCTTTTTGAAGTAACCCTTGTCGTACTTTTATTTTTGCAAAACAATTTCTTGTAACCTAAGAAACCTTGCAACCTCGACAAGTCTCAGACTTATTCTCCGACCCTTTATTTATTCTGATAACCTTGTGATATAAACCTTACAACACCAAATCAAACAAAGTGCCTTGTGCAATAACTCCTTTAAGTCTTCTACACCTTGTCGTGAACCCGGACAATCGAAGAACTCAAGAACCTATACCTGTCGATACCCTGCTGCTCCTTGACGTCAAAAAACCTCAACACCAAGAACTTTTGTTGTTGAGAACCTGGTAGCCCAAACAGAATAGAACGATCCTGTTCCTTCTAGAAAAAATAAACAACAAAGACTCTTCTTGATCGATCCTAGTTAACCCAGTGAACCCGCGATCTGAGCTATGATACACTTGTAAATCTATCCTAGGCCCTATCAATCTCACCAAGTCTAACATATAAGCCCAACTGAGGTTCCATCCTAAAACCAATTGGTGATAGGAGGCGGAGTATCAGTTATAGGAAATTCTTTGGATCTATTATATTCTACCGATGTGGATTGGTTTGCACACCCAACAATCCTCCCCTCAAACCCAAACCACCATGGGCCTCCCCTTCAACTATAGCCACGATCCCACCTTTTTCATACCGCCGACCTTTACCATCGAAACACCCTGCCTTTTACCGGCTTCCTTTTGGTACAAGGTTTTACCGGGATCCACTAATACCGTTGAACCGGGGTCTAACTGAGGGAACACCATCCAACCCTACTGGGCCCCCCCCCACTGCTCTGTCGATACACTTGTAGGATTTGATCACCCTACAACCTCGTAACTAGTGCAGAATAAATCCGATCTTGAAGACGAACACACCGTAGCAGATTATGTATGACAGAAAAGAAAAAGATGCACAAGAATATAACCCTCAATATTATATGTTTACTGAGTAAAAAGAAGAATGAAGTACAACCCCCCTACCTCCTTTTATAGAGATGAAGGAGAGAAACAAACAGGTTGGAAGAATTAATATATGAAACCCTTCCCCCCTCACCTCCTTTTATAGAGATGAGGGTTGAGGCCCCTTATAATACCACAACACCCATCATTTCATTATTTTTGGCTTGGGCCGTAGACAAACCCAATAACCTTAATATGGCTATAATTAGAGCTAAATTTACACTAAACTCCTTAACCTATTTACTAAAGTGAATACTATATCTAACATCTATAACATGGACATGATTATTCAATTAAACTTGTATTCGGAAAGTGAAATTATACACGTTCAAGAATTATCCAAGAATCTTTTGAATTATCATGGACCCGATAATACCAACAATATAGGTATATGAACTAAGAGATAATCAAGCATGATATAAGTAGCCATATTGTATCAGGGTGCATGCATGAATAATTACTAAGAGAAGTTATACTTGAACTAGGTAAACTAGATGATAGTCAAAGTAATAGTACATAGCAATAATAATAGTAGTACGTATGTCTTAGAATATTAGTAAGATGTAGAAATATCTCAAACATGTGTTGAGGTATCTTAATCATCACTAGTGACTTCTTCTGATAATATGGAGATGATTGCTTGAAGATGCTTAAGATGAACCTAGGGTTTCATGGATGGCCAATATAGTATATACTTTGATTTTTGTAGCTGAGGATTGATTTTGATGAGGTAATCATACAGACGATTTAGAATAATTTCATATGGTATTAGAGAGTTTGGTTGATTTTTAATATTTCCACTCGTTTGGTCAGAAAATAGGCAAAGTTAAAGGGAGTGCTTGTTATAATGCAATACATCATGTAACATGATGATGCAGAAGAAAAGTTAATTTATTTTGAATGCCAAAGGCATTTTCTTGAATGATATTCCAAGAACTCATATCATGACAAAGCTCTTCCTTAAGAATTTTGTTTGGAAAAATCGTTTATCCAGTTGTTGTAATAGATTGAATAATTTCATTTGGTGTTAGAATGTGTGTTTAGTAAGGGGTGTTAGATTCTTGATTAATTCTCAAGGAATCAAGGGATGAATCTTTGGAGTAAGAACATTCTCCTTTACATGGAATAGAGAGAATTGAGGCAAATGACTCGAGTGAGAATTTAAATGTTCTTTTTAATGCCCAGAATTTTAAAAAGATATTTTAATCATTGTATCTAGTAATTTCTATTGAAGAATAGAATTTGAGCAAAAATCTTTGGCAAATCCCTTCGTGGAGTTCACATATATTTAGTAGTTTGATAATTTGAAACATGATTTGAATATTATCATATTTAGTAGATTCAGGAGATACTGGACGACCTTCATGAATTGATCTACACACTAGGTTTCAAATGAAGGGTTTTAAGTTATTAGAAAGATAGTTTTCATTTGAGATTGTTAGAATATCTGGATTTGGGATGTACGTAGTTCGTCTTCCTCAAGATCATTTCTACGCTAATTAGAAGAGTGCCATTTGTAGTTAGGTTTTCGCATTGAAAGACTTTTCTAGTGTGTGCCTTAATTGTGACCAATATGGAGATGGATTAACTTAACCCAATATAAAGATCTATGGAGTGAGAGTTAATCCAAATGCTCCTTAGTTTGATTTTGCTCATCTAAACATGTTGAAAAATACATATGAATTATGTATCTTGACCTTTGTTCGTGAGATCATTATGCATGTGTTGAAAAACGTTTTTAAGTTGTATTAACAATGCATAACAACAATTTTATTATGTTCATTGTGAGTGATGTGAATAATAAATTTGAGGTTTGGGGATGGGGGCACATACTCCCCGGGGTATGGTTTTCACTCGATTTTTTTTTGTCTCGTCATCAAACCGTACATTTGTCTTTTTTAATTCAAGTTATGCTGTTGTGGGAGTATTCGGGTTGGGAGGTAGAGTCCTGGTCGGTTGGGGTTTTTGAGTGGAATTGGTGGGTGTTTTGGGGTCATTTTAGCTTTTCTTTTAATTTATAACTTAATTATTCGAGATTTATTATTTTTTCATTTATTTTTCAGTTTTGATTCGAAATTAATTTTTCTACAAACTCACTCGTGTATGTAAATCTTATATCTAAGGGAAGCATATTAATTATACATTGTATCCTAGTAGTCCTAATTGTACAAAATTGAAAGAAAAATAAAAAATCCCTAATTTCAATTTTAGTGTTCATCATGAACTCTAGACTCAAATTGAAAGAAAAGAGATGAAATGACTTACAATTGATGATCTTTATGATGTTAGAAATGATTGTAGGTGTTGGTTAGATCTTTCAATAAGGTTTTTTTAATGGTTTGATTTTGAGTTTTGGGTTGTTTTTGGTCGTTTTCGTCGTATGCCAGGAGGTAGGGAGAGGGGGTGTTTGTTTTGAGTTTTGAAATTTTTTGACTCAGTGTAAATATTTTGTGTCTGCTGGTGGCAGTCCCATATCGATCAGGGGGCCGCCCAAAAATGCTTTGGGGCCGCCTGAGATATGGGGGCCGCCCTCAATACGAGTTTTTGGACTCTTAAAATTTTTGACACGAATTTGCGAGGAAGAGTGACTAATTAATTTGCATTTCGCGAATTAAAAATATCTAACTAGTTACGGATGAAATAGTTAAATTGTCACGACGCGGAATGGAACGCAGACTAGAATCGAGACAAAAGAAAGAGAAATGGACTAATACGATTTATGGAATGTGTTCCATCATTCCTAAACCAAGACGTATATAGTTAAATGATTCATGTTCAAGGGGTTTCGTAAGAATGTCGGCGATGTTGTTGACGGACGGCACTTTTTCGATTGAAATATGTCCTTTCTGGACATTATCACGAAGAAAGTGGTGACGAATTTCAATATGTTTGGTTTGAGAAAGTTGCACCGGGTTTTTGCTAAGGTCAATCGTGCCTTTATTGTGGCACATGATCGGGACGTCGTCGAGTCGAACGTCGTAGTCGATAAGAGCTTGTTTCATCCATAGTGCTTGTTGACATGCTTTCCAGGGCGCTTAGTCATTCGGCCTTTGGTAGTGGATATAGCAAGAGCGGGTTGTTTCTTTGAAAACCAAGATATCAAACAAAATCCCACGAACATACAAATACCACTAGTGCTCTTTCGGTCCACATAATCCTCTCGCTTTATGACAGATGTCGGCATTAGAAAACCTATTGTTCTATGCGGTCCCTTAGGTATACCAAATCCTTTAGTGTGCAGTGCCTTTAAATGTATTAGAATTGTGTGAAAAAACTATGAAGGGGGTTGAATAGTTTATACTTTTTAATTTACCATTTTAAAGTGTTTATTAAAATTCTAGATTAGACTTTAATGTGATAGTCTTAACACGCCTTGCACAATATGAACAATATACTGATTCTAAACAATCAATAGGATAGTATGAAAAAATAATGTAAGATAAGAGATAAGAGTAAGAACAATCAAACCACAACGCGAGGATTTATAGTGGTTCGGGGTATCGATGCACCTCTCGCCATATCACTCTCGAGCACCTAATCGAGAGTTTTCTTCACTGTGTCATCGAGCTCCCTTATGGCGGAAAGAAACCTTACACAACTTTCCGCTTATCTTGATTTCCGACACTAAAGCTAGATGTTGAGTTCTAATATTAGTAGAACATCTACATAACGTCACTAACAAACTTGACTTCACGACTTGTTCATGACTACACAACTTCTTCCACACCTTCGTTTTCTTCACACCACTACTTCACAAGCCACTACTAAAATAAAACATAACTATACAACTACGAGGAAATGATCACCAAGATCTAACTATACTCTACTACAATCACCAAGATCTAACAACTACACAATTTTATCAAGGATTTATAAATGATTTACTAGTCTATGTATGGATGCAATAAGAATTGCAACAAACACACAAAGGTTGTAATACTTCTTCACTTGATGATGGAAGTATTATTCTCTTACACTTGAGGAATTAAGCTTGGATCCACTTGGAAACAGTCTAGACGAAGCTTTATGATTAGATGATCAAAGGGTTTTAATTGAGATGTGTGGGCTGTTTTAGAATAGAAAGATGATTGTTGTAGCAAAAGGTAAGAAAATAGTGAGGAATAGTCCAGTATTTATAGGACAAACTGGAGGAGCATTAGTCTATGGGGGGTCCCTTTAAATAGGTGGGCGGTCCCCTTAAAATTAAGAGGGCCGCCCTTGTATTTAAGGGGGCCGCCCTAGACTGGGTGCTCCCCATTTTGTCCTTTTGTGTAGGAATAATTTTTTAAAACTTTCTAGCCATTTTAGGTTCGAAAATTTGAGTTTCAAAATGTTTATTTTGAATAAAACATTTCTTTTAATTATAGAAAATGTTTTGTAATGCTTTATAAAATTGTTTACACCATTTTATTAAAAGTGTTTGAGGTTGAATAAAAAAATTCTCCTTTGATCATAAAAGATTAGCATTTATTTATTCATACTTGAATGATATATTTTTGAAATGAATAATTTACTACTTATTATTGGTTTACGTTTAATTTTACATTGAACGTTTTTATATTTTGTGATTATCAAAACGTAAAGATGTGAAAAATATTAATAATGTTTTTAGGCATTATTTCTATCAACAATCTCCCCTTTTTGATGATTACAAAATTTAAACTCATTAAATGTAAATCTATTTTTAAACAAGTATTTAGTGAGTTTTATGTCATTTCTCCCCCTTTTTGTAGAATCAAAAAGGCATCGTCGAGAATTGCTAGTAAAATCGACGGAATAAATGCTCCCCCTTGATGTGTGCTCCCCCTCGTTCGAGGGCACCAAGGAATCGAGCTATGGTTTCTTGGCTACTAAAAAGAGTTAGAACAAAACAAATATTTCTAACATGTAGCAAGAAGGAAGGAAAAATATGACAAGTGCAAGCAAACATCAAAGCGAAAAATACTTCATTCATTTAGGATAATGTGTGTAAACTACACACAAGCATACATAAAAAGAAAAAAAATGAATATGCTTTAGAAGCATATTAATACATTATAGAGGAAAATCCTAAATAACCATAGAAGGATTTTTGACTTGCTTGCGACACAAAAGGGTTTGACGATTATTTGTAGGCATATTATTAGATTAGTTGGTTGTTGATGGAGAGTTTGGAGCAGAGGCAGTTGTGGAAGGGTAATCTCTTTAAACCCTAGGTGGTGGATGTGGTCGAGTGAGGAGGAATTCAATCCAATTGATATCCTCACTTAAAGCAAGGAATTATTTTTAGGTGAAGATGCAACAAGGGCAATACCCAACATGGGTTTCAACTTGGTTAATTTTGAGGGTGTGTGGTAGGTTTGGAGAGTAAGGTGATGAGGGAATGTTGTTTTGTTGTTGAGAGAGATGCATGGCTAAGAGGTTTGATAGGTCTTGTAGTTGATTAATGTCATCAACTATGCTTTCTCTACTTGGAGATAGAGGTGGTGTGTGTTGAGTTTGGTTGTCACTTTGAGGTGGAGCTTGAGTGTGAGTAACATGTGAGTTGATGTGTGAGATGGGAAGTGGAGGATGTGAGACATCTTGTTGTTGTCACACCTCTAAATTCTCTGCAGCGGAAGACTAGATTTGGGATTGTGACTTCATGGCGTGAAGAGGACTTGATACGAGAGATAGACCTCTACATGCCATTATACCAATGCAGACTCCATATATATCCCGTAACACAGGACACCTGAGAAAAACATTGCTAAAGTGTCAACATAAAGTTGGTGAGTTCATAGGTTTTGTTGTTTGATAATAGTGATGAACCACAAGATTTATAACCATGGTATGAAATATAGCAATCCTATATATCACAATGAAAAGTATTTACTTTACTCATTTTGGCTACCCTTGATGGTTTGGATGTGGGTTTGTTAGGAGATGTCATTAGTGAGGATGATTGTGATGAAGATGAATGAGGATGTATTTATAGTGGAGGAAAGGTTTAAATTAGGACAAATAAACATTCAAAGGATTAAATCCAAGAAATATTTGTGAATTTAGGGAAACAGTAGCTAAGTCTAGAGGGTGTTTGGATAACAAGAAAAGAAAATATTGTTTTCCCATGTTTGCCTAGGCCGGTCCCCTTAATTAAAGGCTGGTCCCCTTAAAATTAGGGGGGCCGCCTACTGGCATTTCCCAGATTTTCCAAATTTTGATTTTTCTCAAAATTTTGTGTGAGGGTTTCTGTTTTGGTGGTTAATTTGCAGCAAGTCCATCCTTTTATGGCAATTAAGATGTAGGATAACCTATTTCACATAATTTTGGCATACAAACAAGTGTTGTTGTAATCATCTATGGCTTTTACTTACTGTGAGCATTGCTAAGGCCTAGTTTATACTAAGAAAACAAATTCATTTCATTATAGCAAGTAGCAATTAATTATCTATATTTTGGTATTGTGATCATCCAAAGATAAGAAATTAAAGAACATATCAATATTAAGACTATCAATTTGGTGTATGTATAATGGTATTGGGAAAATCAGGTTTAAATATCATCAAATGAGATTTATGTAAAACCTAAATGCAACAAATGTGGGTAGTAAATAATTATTTTGACTCTAATTAACGTAAAAAC
Source organism: Tanacetum coccineum (assembly GCA_026074375.1). Taxonomy (NCBI): domain Eukaryota; kingdom Viridiplantae; phylum Streptophyta; class Magnoliopsida; order Asterales; family Asteraceae; genus Tanacetum; species Tanacetum coccineum. The sequence goes on along the minus strand of BQNB010064046.1, from coordinate 17,137 downwards.
TAAGAAATAGTTCATAGTACTCTCTGATTCAATTCAAGGTGTCACAAATAAATATATTCAGAATATATATACTTTGTCAACAAGTTAGAGGTCTTTATTGCAAAAAAAAATGTTTTTGCATATCCAACAAAGTATTAAAATTGATTTTATGTACTCTTAGTTGTTGGAGAAGATTTTAGAGAAAATAGATTGGGCGAGAGTGGGAGAGAAGCCGGGAATTTATGATACTTTAGGGATGGGATTTGGGGGAGTTTAGTGAGAGAGATATCGACGGGCGTTGCTTTCGGCATTTGATAACTAATAGATGTTGACGTTTTGACTTGTTAGTGTTTGCTAAGAGCATATTTAGGATAATTGAGAGAATTTGGATGTTTTGATTTTGAGGGTTATGGTGAAGGATTTTGATGTGGTTTTTGGTGCATAAGAATCACCAATGTGAGTTCTTGAGAGTATTTTCCCTTCCCTTTTAGTTCGTGCTCATCCGGACATAAATTTTGGTAATAATAAAGGGAAAAAAATGAAGAATAATAAAGACGCCAAGCGGATGAGCTTGACATGTCAAGACGAATGAAAGTTAGATACATCGAACTTCTCCACGAAGTTATATAGCTTTCTAGAGTATTATGATGTTTATAGAAGAATCAACGGACGAGTACTGAGGTTATCTTAAAGGGTATAGTAGCAGGAAATAAAGGTGGAAGGAAAATATAAACCAATCTATTTAATAATAGTGGCAGTGATTAAGGTTTTGTGAAACGAGTTTGACATAAATTAAAGAGTGACATTTTAAATTTGCATTTTCGCAATTAAAGGATACTTTAATATTTAGATGAAATAATTTAGGTGTCAACGATTTACTGAAATATATTTAATAGTAACAAGACTATTAAATAGATAATGACACGTTTACAAACTTTTTGGTAGATTTTGATTAGTTTTCTATCCTAAGATCGATGGGCAAGTTTGATCCTCATGGTGATAAAACATCGTGACATTCCTAAGGGGATGAAAAGACTAACGGAAGTGAAAGTACTTAGTCTTAGGATGTGTATATAAGAGAAGCTATGAATCACTTATGTAGAAACTTGTAAGATCTTTGTCACACGACGGTTGATGTTAGCTTTTAGCTTTTGGAAAAGCGTTTTAACATATATTTAAAAGGCTTAAATATGAATTTTCAGATATGACCTTTAACATTTGCGATTGTATGTTAAAGATACTTGAATATTTCGGATGAAATATTTAAGTTGTCAAACCTACTTTGAGGAGTATTAGATTTGAATCTAACTTTTTCTTGACGAAAGAATAGATCATTTGAAAGTGAGCGAGGAAAAGAGAGATGTGATGTGTTTGGTATAAAATTCGACAGCATGGGGCTGTTTGGATTTTTTGATAGGGCGGTCCCTTTAATTATTTAAGGGGCCCGCCCTTTTTACAAAGCCGGTCCCCTTAAAATTAAGGGGACCGTCACCTGAACAAAAAAAATTTGTTTTTCGATTATTGGCTGAATTAATTTAAAGTCTACTATTAGTAATATATATTAGTCATCGAGATATGATATACTTATCATTATGTTTCAACGATAGGTATGATTAATGACATTTTAATTAACCTTTCGTTAAATAAAAATTTCTTGGATTATTTCGGATGAGATAATCTAGACGTCAATTAGAGAGATGACTTAGAGACAAGACTTCTTGCGAAGAGGAAGAATTAATTTCTTTTCGGGTGAAAACATTTAATCTGACTTGAGTTGAAGTGAGACGAGAGTTAAGTAGATAACGCAAGATAATGAAACTAATAGGACGAATGTTGAGGAATTTTTACAAGGCGATTATGTATAGACGTAGTTGATGTTAGATTACGTGCCTAGAACGAACGTTTCGAGGTAGAGGGAGTTTGTTTCATCCATTGTGTTTCGATGATCTTCGCAAGACTAAGCCTAGCTTCTTTGTTAATTGTTCAACCACTAGCTCACCTCTTCTTCATTCTACCGTGAGTTCGCTATACGTGGTCATAAAAAGATTTTCATTTCATAAAATGTATGTCGATAGGAATATGAGAAATTAATAGTTCATATGTGAACTCGTTTCATTTAAAATCTTGAAGCCAACAAATGATATTTCTAGTGGACTATAATATATTTCTATGACTAAATTTACTAATATATCAATGGCCATCACATAAATATCTTCTTAAAGACCTATATTCTTCGAGATTGGTAAGTAAGACGTTAACTTAAACGTTAAATGTGTTTCTTCAATTGTCTTTCAAAGGTAGAAAAACTTTTAAAGGATAAGGATTCATGGGAATCTATCATGAATCTTCAATCCATTTTTGGTCGGAAGACAAGAATGTTTATAGATGTCAAAACATTTAAAGGTTGAGACGACTTAGCCATTTGGTCCCCAACGTTTCATGTATCCGAAATTATTGTTTTCACAAATGTTTTTCATTTGATTCGGACACATACATGATGAACATCTTCCATATTGAGTGAAGTTTGGTTGATGAGGATGATTCCACATTACATGATTAGTGTTAGGGTAATTTTGTCTACATTGGGTTCTTTTAGGGTTGAAGGTGTTTTAGACCGAGGATAAGGACTATTAGTTCTTCTCGGAGGAGGAGTTTTAGACCTCATTTTGGGTTTAATAATCTAACTCCGGGTTTTAAAGAAGGTTTATAAAAACGTTTTACCTCGTCATCATTCGCATCGGGATTTTTTTAAGTTTTTTTTTTTTTACTTTTTTAATAAGTATGAATTTTTTTTTAAAATGAGTTTGATTCTACCAATTCTTTCTTTCGACCTAGAATCTCTTGTGCTTTTACAAATTTTACTTGTTTGGTTTCACTAGAATATCCTTTGGTAAAATTAAATCCTAGATCGGTTTTATCTCCGGAGGGTGAGAACTTATTATTTTCTTAAGTGAGTGACTACTATTATCAAATTGATTTAGCCTAGATGTTTCTTCCTTAAGTTTTTCATTTTCAAACCTAAGGTCTTGGCATATTTTGCATTCATTACTAACTTCCTTATCCTTTTCTAATCTAGATATTTTATCTCTTAGTTCTAATACAGCATTTTCTAATTGAATTCTAGATGGTTTAGTCTTTATATTTTTAGCCATGGACTTTTAGTCCTAATTTGAATAGTCGACTATATTCACTATCTTGTCTTTTGTTTCTATTGATGATTAGTCATTACTAAAGTATTCGGTTTCGGAAAGTATCTCATTCGATGATTTAGCCATAAGACATTTTTCATCAGTTGTCCTCTTCTCTTCATCTTCGTTGCTATCACTCCAACATCCTCCAACAAAAGCTCTTTGATTATAGATTCTCGGACGCTTTTTGGAATAAACATTTATCAATGCTTTTTTTTTGGATGATTTGGATCACACATTTAAAACATTTCCTTTCACTGTTGCATTTTTGTATCTTATATTTTTGGAATTGGCTTTCTTTCATCGTAAGGTTGTCGTACAAATCTACCTCGTCCTTTTGAAAAATTCTTGAAGTTTCTTTACGGGACATGGCGTATTCTTCGTCTTCACTATCGGAACTTGAGCTATTTTCATCACTAGATTCCTTTCTAGCCTTATCGCAATAATATATTTTTGTTCTCTTTTGCTTTTGACTAGTCTCAGGGAATCTTTCTATATTATTTACTTCCCCATTTTTTGAACTTTCAAATTTCCATGTGTTACAACTAGTGGTCTAGTGTTGTTAGATTTATTTGATTCTTCAATAGCCGTAACTTTTGCGCGCCATTTAGGATGAAGAGCCCTAAGAAATTTTCCTAACACAATTCTTGCTAGAAAAACTTTCATCAAGTGCTTTTAAGCTAGTAATAATAGTGTTAAATTTAGCAAAAGCATTATCTATTGATTCCTCTTCCGGAATCGTAAATTGTTCATATTGTTGAACAAAAAGATCTATTTTATTATCTTTGACTTGATTATTACCTTGGTGAGTTACTAGTAAAGAATTCAAATTCTTTGACAGGTATTCAATTATAATTCTTTCGTATTATTCGTGGCAATGCATTATAATACCATTTTAGTCCTATTATTTTTAGAAAGTGTTATTTTAAATCATCGTTTTGTTTATCAAATGGTTCTATTTCATCCTTTTTAGTTTCGGGATTATTTTGAAAAAAGAAGAAATAACATTAGGTAATAATATGCCTAAGATACTAGATCTTTTGATTCACATAAGGTTTTACGAATATATTTTTCCAATAAATAAATTCCATCACTTTCAAAATAGTGGTGGTCTTTGCATTGATTGTCCGTTTAAATATTTTTCGATTCCATAGATGATTCCCGTTTTAGCAAAAATACAATTTATTTTAAAATTCTTGTTTAACCTTGCTCTTGATGCCAATTGTGGAAAACTAGAAGGGGGGTTGAATAGTTTACCGCTTTTTTATTTAAGGTTTATGTTTGTTGTAAAACTTAGATTCGACTTTTTGTGAATTCAATGCTTGCCATAAATATGAACAATATAAGGTATATGAAATGATAAAGTAAGGAACAAGAGGATAAAGAGTAAGAACAATCAAACACAACAGCGAAAAATTTTTTTGGTTCGGTAACGAGCAAATCTTCGCCATACTCACACTCACGATTCACCTTACTTGAGATGGTTTCTTCACTATGTCAAAAAATCCCTTATGGAGGAGGAAAACGTACACAACTTGCTTTCACCAATTTACGACACAAAGTAAATGTCGAGTTCAATCTTCGCTAGAACCAATCTAAACACAAACAACTTCACGACTTTGGTCACGACTTCACAATCTTCAAACTTTCTTCTACACTTTCACACCTTCTTTTCAATTCCACAACTTCTTTCACAACTTCACAATTCTTCACAACTTCACAAATTCTTTCAACAACTTCATAGACTTCACTTCACCACACTATTTATAATCACAACTATCTAACCACTACTTGGTATGAGCACCACGATCTAACTTTTTACTTACAAAGATCGCCAAGATCTACGACTACACACAAAATACAAGTTGTTACAAAAATGATTTCAAGTTATCTGATTTTGGTTGCAACAAGATGCTATGTCACACTAAGGTATATTAATTCTTCACTTGATGATGAAAGTATTCTTCTCTTGCACTTGAGGAATTAAGCTTGGATCACTTGGAAATAAAGCTTTATGATTAAATGATCAAAGGATTTTAGAGAGGATATGTGGGCTGTTTAGAGCAGAAAGAATGAGTGCAAAAGGTGAGAAAAATATTGGGGAATAGTCCAGTATTTATAGGGAAGACTGGAGGAGCGGAGTCTATGGCCGGTCCCCTTAAATAGGGTGTCGGCCCCCTTATAATTAAGGGGGCCGCCCATTTTCAGACGCTCCTCTTTTTGTCCTTTTCAGGGGAGGTGTTTATTGGACTTTTTCTAGCCGTTTTAGGTTCGAAAATTTAAAATTCAAAATGTTTATTTTGAATAAAACATTTCTTTTAAATATAGAAAATGTTTTGTAAGTTTATAAAAATGTTTACACCATTTTATAAAAGTTTGAGGTTGAATAAAATTTCCTTTGATCATAAATTGCATTAAGCATTTGTTTATTCATACCTTTAAGTGATGTAATTGTTGAAATGAGAATTTACTACTAAATACTTGTTTACGTTTAATTTTACGTTGAACGTTTTTATATTTTGTGATTATCAAAACGTAAAGATGTGGAAAAATATTATTAATGTTTTTAGGCATTATATTTTATCAACAGTACGTATGTTACTTATTGCGGAAGATAGAGAAATTGAATGTCGCTTGAGGAGGAGCACTTATTTCGGGAGAAGCATGAGAATTGTTGTCTGAGTTTGGGGAGTATTATGGGGGTGTTTGGTTAAGCTTATTACATTTACATGATTTAGATAGTAGAAAGAACATTTGTTCAGATGCGTTTGTTTCTGCTAATATAGGTGGCTTATTGCTTGTTTGGATTTGAGTTTATGTTTTATATAATATATTATGAATCACAAAAAGTAAAATTATAATATATATTATAGGGCAATATGTTGTTGGATTAAAAAGTTGAATTTTGAGCAAAATTTTATGTTTTTTTATATTTTTTGCAAAATTTTATGTTTTTTAAAAAATACGGGTTTGTTGTTCTTGGGGTTCTTGAGAAAATCGAAGAGAGGAAGAAGACAATAGTACTTTTGTTATTTCGCGAGTTTCTTCAGTCCAATTAACGAGCAAAAACTGACGGTTGTTGCATGGACGTAATTTGCATAGAAGCAGTAGTGATCTATCTACCTTTTTTGCGAAAAAAAGGATAAGAAGTGCGTAAATGAGGAACCACATGGATAGTTTTTTTGCAGTTTACCCAAAGAAAGTTTCTAGCTAAAATGTAAAAGTGGGAGAAAATAGGCACATACATTGCATCAAAAATTCTCACAAAGATTAAGTATATTGTGGAAACTAGAAGAGGGGGGGGTTGAATAGTTTACAGGTTCGTTTTCGTTTTAAAAAACTTTGCTTTTAAAATACTTAGATTCAAGTAGTATGTTTAACCAACTAACAATATGAATCAATCAAGTAAATATCAAAACTAATGGAAAATAACAATCACAACAATATAAGGAGATGAGAGAAGGAACAATCAAACCAAGACACCAAGATTTATCGTGGTTCGGCTACGAAGCTCTTCTTCGCCCTACTCAACAACCCGAGTATCCTACTCGAGATTTCACTATGTCCACAAGCTCCCTTCAGGCGGAGAAAACCGTTTACACGTCGCTTACGTTATTTTTCGACACTAAGCTAATTGTCAAGTCCTAATCTTAGCTAGAACAAATCTACCACTTCACAGTCAATACACGATCACTAGATCTACACTATCGGATTTACAAAATATCCGAATCACACAAATACACAAGATAATTACAATAGAGATTTGATACTTAGAAGAAAGGAGGAGAGATCACTAATCAACACTTTATTTCTTGGCGAATACGAGTGTTCTTCTCTTTCATTTGAATGAGATAGAAGAGATAAGAAGAAGAGATTAAATCACTTGAAACAAGATCAAGAGATGTTAGTGATCAAGATTGTTAGACTCACTTTTTAGTAAAGCTGACGTCTTACACGTGAATTAGACTAGTCTTGGACACTACGTGTCACGAACTAGGAATAGTTTGCTTTTTCTTTTAGTATAATTACCCCTCATGGCTCTCCATGAGGGGTGGTGGATGTTCACTCTTATTTTTCTCTTTCTCTTTCTAATCTAATATTCTTCCTTTGGTGTTCATCTCACCCTCTCTTTACTTTCTCTCACTAAAACTAACAATGATACATCTATTGTTCTTTGATCAACCAAGACCCCCCGAAAAGGTGTTTTCGATCCTTGACAATTGGTATCAAGAGCTAACCGGGGGTGTTTTGCTATTATGTGTGTTGTTTTCGTGATTTTCCAGCTTATTTCAGCTTATTATAAGCTTATTTTCGTGGGGTTTTTTGGGAGAAAGCCACGATTTGGTTTTTTTGTTGTTGATTGTTGTTTAATGATTCTGGCTTATTAGAGCTCGTATCAGCTTATTTATCAAAAAGTCTCGGTTTGATTTTTTATGTTAAAAAAAGGGTCAAATTTTTTTGTGTCTCATCATGTGTTTAGTATATCAAAAAGAGAGTTTGACTCTTATGGCTTTTTAATAACCTGTCTTATGGTTTATTTATCAGCCAATCAATTGCCACAAATTCTGTTCTTTTAAAGTTTCATTTTTTTTCTTTTTGGGACTCATTTTTGGTTTAACTTCCAAAGCTTATTTCGTAGAGTAACAGCTTATTAAAAGCTTATTTTCGAAGCCTATTATAGTAAAAGAGCTTATTCTATGTTGTCTTATCCTTATTGTGGTCCACGGTTGAGACAAGACAGGGGAACAAGATCCAATTTTTTAGCAAGAAGGACAAAGAAAGTTTTGTTGGTTTCCATAGAAGACAAAAGCAAGGACACCGGATACGCAGTTTCTTTTGGTGACCGGATTCGCAGTTCCTTTGGCAACCGGACTCGCTGTTTACAAGCATAACCGGATACGCAGTTGTCAAGCTTAACCTGATTCACTGCAGTTCCACTTTTTGAAAGCTTTACGAACTCGCAAGTTACAAGCCTCAACGGATTCGCAGCTAGTTCTTCCACTGGACTGGCATTTCCTTTATCAAACGGATACGCAATGTGACATTAAGAGCGACAATAAGCAACTCAATTGAGTCCTAGGAAAAAGAATATAGGGAGGAATAGATATATGAAGTCAGACCGAATAGAACCTAACAACAACATCAATAAACAGCCACGACCCGTCACAAACATCAAGCACCAACAAATCCAAACTAATCTAGAACCCATCGTCACAAAATATCTTTAATCCAACAAATCCTATCATATCCCATCTCCATCTTTTTGTCTCGAATCAGATTCACAAAAATCAATCGATCTCAGATAGGTGTGTATGCTACATGCCACAATTCTTTTCAGATAATCACCTATGATCATCATTGATCTATAAAAGCCAAAGCTTTTTCTTTAATTTTCAAATATAAAGAGTGTGTCATAACAAACTTGTTACACACAATCTTTGTTTCAATTTAAGAAAAAAAAACCAACAATCAGGTTGAACCTACCCGGACCATCTAGGTCTTGAAGACGAAAAAAATAAAAAGTTATTCTTTGAGTGGCGCGAGACTATATATAATGTTCAAGGATCATAATTAACTGCTCGTTCTTTGGTAGTCTCTAATTCCTCACCCAAATACCCTCTTTGGTTGTAGGTATTGTGGTGGTTTGATAAAGAATTAAAGGGGTGTACGTTCATTTTGATTTGGTGTAAGGAGGAGGAGTTGGATCTACGTTTTATTCAGTTAGGAGAGATCAGATGGTGTTTGACTGCACATGTTTGTGTGTGTGTGTGTAATATTAGGGTTAGGGTTGTGTGTGAATTTAGGGATAAGAATACCTTAATCTTATGGGATAAAGGATTTATATCAATGTTGTGATGGACCGGGTCTTTGCTAAATGACATGGGCCGAGGCTTGTCTCATTTAAAATGGGCCGAAATGGATTATGGGCTGTGTGTGGATTCAAGGCATGGGCCGGTTAGTAATTGATTGTATCTGGACGCAGATCATAGTGTTGGGCCGTGGGTCTAGTCAAACACAAGGACCTAGGTGTTTTATTAAATAAGTGGTTGGGCTTTTGCATATATTAATGCGTTTATGAATCAAACTCTAATTGATGCTGGGCCGGAATCTTATTGACGAGTGACTGAACTGTTAAGTATGGTCGTGTTATCGGATTAGGCCGGGTAATAAAACAATCATGTCGGGTAAAGTGTATAATTGACCGGGTTTTATTACTTGGATTGGCCGTGCTTATGGTAAAATCTTTTGAGCCGTGTATCCATTAACGATCATAGCACTTCAAAAAATCATGAACAACAACACAACAAACACAATACATTACACTAAAAACGATCCTTATCAAAATTCACCTTCATTAATAATGGCTAATATTGAATTTAAATGAATATGGGGTTTTTGTACGATGTTACTTATTTGGGATTGAAGTTGACTTTAACGCAGAGTGTACTTATTTCGTCCTCGATTCTTTCTTTCTCAACAAACGAAGATGACTTGTGCTAAGTGACGAAGACTTGGATATCTAGTTGCTTTTGTGATTCTTTCCTACCTATACCTACAAAGTAGTATCACTTTTAAAGAGTTACATTGTAAGTACTCAGTGTCTCACGTCATTGAGGAAATTTCAAGTGGTGATGTATTTTTTTGTATACTTTTGGCTGTGAGTAAATGGTACTCAGAGATTTGCCTCTGCATAATTCCTTCGTCACACGGATAGTACAAGATCAAGTCACAAGTGAAGGACTATGCTTCATCCAGTGGTCATCAGTATTAGCCGATAGAATAGATAAGGGGATTTAGATCGGGTTGATCAAGAGAGATTTGTTCAGAGAGTACGATTCGACATCCTCTTACAGAGTTTTGCTTATGAAATCACGGGCTATAAAGATAAGTAAGTTGTTCCAGTTGGCATATGCTGTTTTTAAAAACCCCACCCCCACCCCCCACTATTAGTAGGATGATTCCTCAGTTAGTCATCATCTAGGAGGGAGAAATGTGTACATCCGGTACTTAGTTGATTTTTTATGTTACCGTTTTGATGTTACAATTTTGACTATGCATCGGGATAAATTGCTTTTCACCCGGGTGAATTTGCTGTTTTTTTTAGGTATGTTTTTTTTTTTTTTTTTTTTTTTTATTTTTTGACTTTTTTTTTCTTATTTTTTTTTTCGTTTTTTTTTTTTTTTGTTTATTTTTTTTTTTTTTTGTTTTTTTTTTTTTTTTTTTTTTTTTTTTTTTTTTTTTGATTTTTTTTTTTCTTTTTTTTGGATTTTTTGTTTTGATTTTAGATGTTTTTTTTTTGTTTTTTTTTTTTTTTTTTTTTTGATTTTTTTCTTTTTTTTTTTTTTTTTGTTTTTTTTTTTTTTTTTTTTTTTTTGAAAACAATTTAAATGAGGTACATACGGGAACTTTAATTGAGTATGCTGTTACAATTTAGGTCACATAGAGGAACAAATGAGAACATGGGACTTAATGGACTTTTGATGTTGCTAATTCATATATGCACTTTCCTGGAGGAAGAAAAGTGCATTTCTGGGTCTTAATTGATTTTGGTGTGCTACGTTTTCGATCTATCTACTGAAAGGTTATTTCATGTGTACTTGGTACTTGATTCAAACAAAACTGGAATGCTTCCTAAGTGAGACGATGTATTAATTCTTATCAGTCTTAGGGGTGTCTGTTTGGGAGGGAGTTGAAGATTTCAGCGGTATGTTCGTCTACGTGCTGAAGAAATAAAGCTGAAGTATTCAAGTAGATCGTCAAAGATATTCTCAAGGAATAATGGACTTCATTCTTATCATTTTTTTTATTTTGCTTGTAGGGAACATTGTAACCAATTCACGTGTGACGCCATCTTGGAGGGAGATTGTTAGCCTCACTTTTTAGTGAAGCTGGCGTCTTACACGTGAATTGAACTAGTCTTGGACACTATGTGTCACGCAGGGGTCATTTATGCAAACTAGGAATAGTTTGATTTTTTTAGTATAAATACCCCTCATGGCTCTCCATGAGGGGTGGTGGATGTTCACTCTTATTTTTCCTTTTCTCTTTCTAATCTAATATTCTTCCTTTGGTGTTCATCTCACCCTCTCTTTACTTTCTCTCACTAAAACTAACAATGATACATCTATTGTTCTTTGATCAACCAAGACCCCCCGAAAATGTGTTTTCGATCCTTGACAAAGATAGTTAGTGAGAGAAAGAAGGTTTTTAGAGAGATAAAGAAGTGTGAGAAAATTCGTGCAAAGAGGTCTGATTTTCCAGCAAGGAATGAAGCAGTATTTATAAGCAGGAAAATCCAACGGTCACTAGCGACGGTCCCGGCGGTCCCAAATATATAAGGGGGCCGCCAGTAGACTACGCTCCCTTTTTGTCTTTTTGTGGGGAATGTTGTGTCTGGTATAGAAGCTTTTGTTTTGGGGGAAAATTTTGAATTTCAAATTTTAAGTTTTTAATAAAACTTTTCTTTTAATTAGAAAATATTTTGTATAATTAATTTTATGAAATTCTTTTGTAAAAATGTAATGGATAAGAGAAAAATATTTTCTTGATCACTAATCATGCTTAATGATTTGTTTGTTCATACCTTAAGTGATTACTAATCTTAGAAATGGAATTTTACGATTAATAATTTGTAAACGTTTAATTTTATCGTAAACGTTTTTACATTTTGTTATTATCAAAACGTTGAGAGGTCGAAAAATATAAATAACGTTTTTAGACATTATTTGTATTAATAATCTCCCTCTTTTTGATGATGACAAAATATAAACTTATTTTGTATAAAATTAAAAGTTACAAATATTAAAGTGTTTTGTTCCATTTCTCCCCTTTTTGTCAAATTCAAAAAGGATGATCGTCGAGTAGTTGTAGGAAGAAAGAAATTGACGATATCAAGACTCCCCCTTGATGTATGCTCCCCTTTGTTCGGGGCACCAAGGGATCGATCTTACAAAAATTGTTTGCTACAAAACAAAGTTAGAAATACAAGTGCAAGACAAATATCTTTTAATTAACACATTATATTTAAGTCATCCAAAAGAGAGTTTCATTCAATAATCAAGAAACTCATACAATAGCAAATGAAACTAATACATTCATACAACATAAAATAAAACTAGAGCTAATACGAGCTAAGACAAATTCATACAATATTTGTATGAATCATGACAATAGAAAGTAGATAATCATAAAGACATAATACGACATAAATCTACACTAGTAGATTCTTGGAATGTAGAAGATGCCATAATAAAAAGATGGAAGGTCGATTATTTAGGTAGGTTAATCATATGAGAATGATTAATTAAAGAGGGAAAAAGAAGGGGTTGGTGACACATGATTTGGAAGGGCACGAGTTTAAGGTATGGGATGGGTAAGAAGAAAGTGAATGAAGTTGATTTCATTTCTCAAGGAGTAGAATTGGTGTCTAGAAAACTTGCAACAATGACAAAAGCTTGAGTGAAATTCAACTTGAGCATGAGAAGGAGGATGAATTTGTTGTGGTGGTGGTGAAGGTGGTTCATGAATGTAGGCATTAGATGGATTAGTGTGTGAATCAAAGATGGTGGAGATGTTGTGGAGTTGGTTGATCATTTAATCTCTTAAGGGATTGTATGATGGTGGTGAAGGAGATTGTAAGTATACTCTTGGAGGAAGTAGAGGTGAGTCTTTTTGGGAAGAAGGTGGTGATTTTAGAGTGGGTGTTTTACATTTCCATACTTGTCTTACCGACATTCGTGGTTTTCTAGAGAAGTTGGAATGGTGGTTTGAGCAAGATATTGATGATGATGAAGAAGAGGATGAAGAATGTGAGGGGGTAGTGAGGTATGAGAATTTGATGATTTAAATAATGGAAATGATAGTATAACATGGAAAAGCATGGTTTGGATGAAAGAGGATGCCAAAGATGGTTTAGCTAAACAAGGAAATAACAACTTGAGAATGTAGGTAGGAGGTCAAAGATACAGAAAAAGAGGCAAACTCAAAATTGCGTTCCCCCTGGCGACGGTCCCATATCACCAGGCGGTCCCAAATATATTGGGGGGCCGTCGGGTATTTAAGGGGGCCGTTTTTTGGAAGAAAGAAAATTTCTAGTTTTCCCTTTTTCTTAAATCTAGTGATTTTGGCATCTACCAAATTCAAGAATCAACTAATTTCAAGCAATAATATGTAGTCCTAAACTAGCATGCAAATCATTTAGCAAGTAGTAGCATTGTTCGCATGTCACATTCATAAAATTTGCTAATCATAGAACGTTGGTAGGATGGAGAAAATCATCCAAGTCAAATGCAATTGTCATTTGCCATTCCTAATCCTAATAATATATTAAAAGACATAATGTATTAAACAAGAAAGATAATAGTAATAATAATAGTCTCTTAGTAGTTATGCCAACATGTTCACTTCCGTTTTCCACCCATCATGTTCTTGAGAGCTTGTCCAATTGACCTTAACCCTTCTCGATGAGCATCTCGTTGTTGAGTTTGAAGATTAATAGTTTCGGAGATATGGGTGTTCAAGTTATGACTTTCATGAGGAGGGTTTTGACGGACTCTAGAGACAACATTGGACAATGAGGAGATGTTTTGGGACGGAGATGAGGAGTTGGAATTAAATGATTCATCATCATTTTCATCAAGGGTATCATCCAACGAATGAGATGAGGATGGATGATTTAAAGTGGTGGAGGAGGAGCTAGCATTTGATTCACGAGGTCTTTTCTTGCCATGATTCGATCGCGTCTTTTCGCTCATAATGAGGAGCGAAGGGATGCATGACTAGATCATGTGAGATGTAGCAATCAATTGCTAGCTCGGGAAAGATGGACACAACATGTTTGAACAACCTAGTCAAAATCATTCCATAAGGTAATAGTTCCTTAGGTTTGCTTCGAGTCTTTTCCATTCTTTTGAGAATGAAGAATGCTAGATTGTATCGAGTGGAGGTTTCAATGCAATAAAGCATATGACAAAGACACGCGGAGACATGATCCTTATGACCTCCTAGACAAATGGCGTTTTCATGAATGATATCAACCCATGGTTTCATATGAGGTTGAATTTCACGAGTTAAGATTTCGTTTTTGTCGACGATAATGGTTTTCTTGTTTTTAGTACGAGTGACTTGACCTTGTCGAGGAATTTGAATGAAAGACTTGACGACGCTTGGAGACGGAGGAGTAGTTTTATAACGACCTTTACTAGGAACACTTATTGACAAGTAGTCGAGTGACCACATGTCGGTGTGTGACACTTGACCGTTAAACGGTATTTTAAGATTTGACCGAATTCCTCAAGAGTGAGAGAGAATGACTTACTTTATATAACAAAGTTGACCACAAAATGACCCGTGGAGTTATAATCAAAAGTTAGTTGACTATAGAACTCGAGAACAAAATGAGGAACAATTTGTTCGTTTATGTTCATTAAACAATCGAAATCAATTAATTCAAACTTAGCACGGATGTGACTCCTGTTTTCAAAATTTTGACTCGCAACCCTACCCTTATGAAAATATCGTTTTTCAAGACTAGCAATTGTGTTTTGTAATGGTTGATTAACTTCATTTGATATGAGTGGAATGTAGTTTTGGGTCTTTTGATGATCTAGTGCGGTAATTGGAGGCATTGTTACCTAGAACATAACAATCAAAGTCATATTTTAATCTCTTACATATGTGTTGATATTTTGAGCTCGTGCCTAGTGTGTGCCTAGATGTACCAAATGTAGAGTAACGATTAACTCGACCCAACAATTAAAATCATAAGAGTTAATCCAAACGCTCCTTAGTTTAATTTTCCTCATCCAAACATGTCGAAAAGTACATATGAATTATGTATCTCGACCTCTGTTTATGAGATCATTATGCATGTGTTTGAAAACGTTTTTAAGTTGTATTAACAATGCATAACCACAATTTTATTATGTTCCTAACGTGAGTAATTTAAAAATAAAATTGGGGTTTTGGTTCGAAATCAATTTTTTTTAACAAATTCACTAATGTATGCAAATCCTATGTCTACGAGAAGCATATTAGTTATACGTTGTATCCTAGTAGTCTTAATTGTACAATATTGAAAGAAAAATGAAAAATCCCCAATTTCAATTTTAGTGTTCATCATGAACCCTAGACTCAAATTGAAAGAAAATAGATGAAATGACTTACAATTGACGATCTTTAAGATGTTGTGAGTGATTATAGGTGTTGATTTGATCTTCAATTATAGTTTTAGTGGTTTATTTTGAGTTTGTGGGGTGTTGTATTCGTGTTCGTCACTGTAGATATGAAAGGGGGTGTTTGTTTTTGTGTTTTGAAATTTTTTAGTTAAGTGTTCAATTTTAGTGTCTGATGATGGCGGCCCCATATCGCCTGGCGGTCCCATATATATTAGGGGCCGCCTAGGGTATGAGGGCCGCCCTCAGCGAGGGGTTTTAGACTCAGTTTTTGACAAAAATTTTACAAATAGTAGTGACATTTTAATTTGCATTTCGCGAATTAAAAATGCTTAAAGTACTTCAGATGAAGTATTAAGTTGTCATGACATGGAATGGAACACGGACTAGAATTGATATAGAAGAAGGAGAAGCGGACTAATGTGATTTATGGAATGTGTTCCGTCATTCCTAAACCAAGACGTAGATAGTTAAACGATTCACGTTTAAGGGGTTT
>BQNB010064045.1:0-35457 GCA_026074375.1 Tanacetum coccineum | reverse complement strand
ACACAATCAGAGTCTTCATCTTCTCAACTTTGTAATAAAATTGTTTTTTTCATACACTCTGTTCTGAACTTCCCTAGCCAACAAAATTAGACGAGAAGTCTTTTCCATATCATCGACCTGCATACCCTTTAATATCTCAATGCTTTCAATAACTTCATCAGAATTGTCATACATTTGAAGCCTTTGAAACTCTTCAATATAAGCATCTCTCATCCTAACGCTCTCTCTCAGCTCATCATATAACCTACGATAATCACACATATTTTAGACTCCTCATTAACTTCCCTTCTAAACAGCACTGGCAACTGATCTCTAATATCAGTAGAATCAGCAGCACCTGCTAGCTCTCGAAGCAATGACATGCCTGTATTAACCATGTCTCTTTAAGACTTGCGCTTCCACACAAACGCAACACTACACCTTAAATAAGCAGAAACTAAGGTAAGAAACACCTTATTTTGATACCATGTGCACAACCAATGTGTATACAGAACAAAGGTTACACCAGTCGCAAGCTACAAACCAAGTACAAAAAAATACAGATTGACACCATTTAAATAACAGACTGTACATAACCTTAATTACACGTGTCCTCCAAACCTTAATTCAATACAAGTGACTTACACCTATGATTCAATGACTTCTTCAACATCTTCTGAATACAATTCATTGTCAGCTATCTTAGTTAGATATATTGAAATTTGTTACCGTGAATTGCAAAAATATTTCGAAACCAAAGAAGTTTACACAAACAATAACAGTAAAACATTTTATTATATCATACAATAGACCCATAAGATGCACCAAACACACCCCGCTCCAAATATGTTACAGAACTCAGAAACAAACAACACACACAAACATTAAAGACAAACTCGATCTAGGCATATGAGCACCATAGCCTGTTTATTTGACGCAAGGCAAAAACACCTTACAAACCACACATACCGTCTTCTACTTCCCCCCTCTAATAAGGTATGTTTCCTGCAATTTTCTGAACATGCACCTCCTTTTCAAGAGCCATGAATTCCATTTGACTCTCAACCTCACGTAA
Source organism: Tanacetum coccineum (assembly GCA_026074375.1). Lineage (NCBI taxonomy): Eukaryota > Viridiplantae > Streptophyta > Magnoliopsida > Asterales > Asteraceae > Tanacetum > Tanacetum coccineum. The sequence goes on along the minus strand of BQNB010064045.1, from coordinate 34,403 downwards.
CTGCGCCACCTGAGCATTATCTTTCCTTACAGAATCAGCCACAAATTTAGCAGCCTTCTCGACAACAACAATTCCTCTAATACTCCTCAGCTCATCTAGGAGATTCCTCCTCTACTCATAAATAACCAACATCTCCTCACGCAACCTATTAAGTTTTGTTGCAATCCTTCTGTCTTCATCTGCAGCCTCTCGGTAAAAATAGGTTAGCACATCATTCCAGTCGGACGAGTCGGCTTTGTAGCAGAGTTCTGTGACCAGCGGTCGCCTATCCATAGTCTACACTTTTAGTCTCTACAGATTCTAATAACCAACTGTGTGAATTTGTGACCCCTTTTAGCTCCTTAAATAGCCACAGGCACCCCAAATAGCAACAAACTATTACCACCATGTAACAAAAATCCAAACTACTTTACAGTCAACCATTTGTCCATTTACTATTCACATCAACAACAGTACACAACACACACATTTCACGACAAAACATACCCAAACAAGAAATACATAAACGCACACATGAACACACTTATTCAATAACCAATTAACATAATACAGATACATATTACACATTACTTTAAAACAAACATAAACAGCATCACGCTTATTCAACAAAGAAAACACAACTTAGACATCCTAACAGCTTTAATCTACCACATAACCACTAAGCTTTAAAATAAACCTAGACTTCTCGCGTGCCTTATCCTCCATCTCATTCATCAACAACAGCGAACGGTTACACTTATGCATATCATCCAGCTGCATCGCCTCCATAAACCTCACAGTTTTAGCAGCACCTTCACAATCACCAAGAGCCTTAAGTTTCCCAATACACTCTTCCCTTCTCCGCATAACGATCTTTGATTAAACAAAGCCAATAAACGATCTTAATGACCCAACGAAAAAGACTTTGGAAAATTAGCCATTGGTGAACAATAACCAACACAAAGTGTTTAAAGAAATCAACACTATCTATAGCAACATTGGAAAGTTTAAATAGAGTACCGAGGCCCAAAAACTTAAAACAAAACCAAAGGCGACACACACAAATTTGCTATCATACAACAACACCACGTGTCGCTAACATCCCACTTAACACCACATGTCAAACACAACATGTTCACCATGTGAACCTATATAATACATACAAAAACCAAATATTCCCAACCAACACAAAATATTCCCAAACAACATAACTTTTCAAAAAGCAATATTCTTGAACATGCAACACCAATTTTAATGAAATATTCCCAAATAACACACATTTTCAAAAAGCAATATTCTTCAACATACAACACCATTTTTATATATTTTAGTAGACAACATCAGCTTACATTTTCATACAAATTGTCATTATCTCTCATATTTGCTAACTTTGGAAAACACTCTTTACAGGAACACCTCCACCCGACGTCATAGAAACCATTGCAGAAACAGTCGTCTCAACTATACCCCGTCATCCTTCCGAGCCACAACAAACAAAAGAGGATACTTCATTCGTTGCAACAACAACAGAACCAAGGCCACATTCTGCAAAAAGATCTCTCGACAAAGACCTATCATTAGACATAAAAAAAGAAAGCAGATTAGAATTTCGCGTAATGCAGTTTCACGCATGACTTCTGTTTCTCCGCGTTAATATGATAAGACTTAGTAGCTTAGTTTACCGTATCAGGGTATAAAACGATCTGCAGCATCACGTGCCTATAGCACATTTTGAACATGACCAAGTGACATCTGTTTGTCCACGTTAAATGATCTGTAGCTTCAAGTGCCTACTCCACATTTTGAACATGCTGTAACTTTGATCTAGATACTTACGTATGCCTATCTAACTTAATTATGCATTTACTACACTTTGATAAATCAGTGCTTTTGCAGTTCTCTGTATTTGACGATCAAGTGATACTCTTCTTGAACCAACAAGTTTAAGCCCCGCGCTCCGCAGCGGAGCGCGAGCTAAAAACCTTGTTAAAAAAATTCACCACTCCCATGTCATTTTTAAGATTAATTAAAAGAATTAAAAGAATTTTACATACCACCTCAAACATCCGAAAAAACACTAAAAAAAATAAAAAAAGTAAAATCGGCCTTCAACTTGTAGCTATGTTACCACTTTTTATAAAACAAACTTTAGTTATCAGATGTTGAAAACTAAATCTACCGTTTCCGTTCGTAAAAAAATATCATAAAAGATCTCGATTCAAACAAAACGAGCCCAATGTTGCAATGTTTATTTTATACACACGATTTTATAATAATTGTTGAAATTTAATATATATATAGAATAATATAAAGAATTATATAATTATATATATATATAATATAATATTAAGTAATTAAATAAATTTATAAAACCGTACTATATAAAAATAGATACTTGATATCGTTTCTTCAAAGTTATCCTTTAAACTTTAGTCGTTAACTAAAAAACCGCCGCCTCCGCTGCGGAGCTGCGTGTGAAAGGCAGTACGCCTTGGCATGCATGTTGCTTTAATATAAAAAAAATTTACACGTTTCTCAACGTAAGTTTAATATTAAAAAACTTACACAAAGCACCCTCAAACTATGCGACAAATTACTAAAATGACTTTTAACTTTTATCTATCTACGATTTTTTTGTATAACAAGCTTTATTTATGAAATATAGAACATATATCTATCGATTCATTTGTAAAAAATATGCCACTGGAAAGATCTTCGAATTGCGAACAAAAGAAAGCCCAATGTTGCATTACTTCTGATATGCGCACGAGTTTATAAAAAATGTTGAAGTTTAACATATATTTTTTAAAAATAAAATTACTATACGGAAATACCGAAATAGTCCTTGAGGTTATCGGTTCGTTGCAAAGTTGGTCCTTAATGACTAACTTTGCAACGGAACGTTAACCGAAGAACTATTTTCATAAAATTCAAGAAACAATTTAAGAAAATAGTCTTTGGGGTTATCGGCCCTTTGCAAAGTTATCCTTTAATGACTAACTTACTATACGGAAATAGTTCTTAGGTTATCGTTTTATTGCAAAGTTAGTTTTTCACGTAAAACAACCCCGCGCTTCGTAGTAGAGCGCCAGTGAAAAACGTAGTTAGTACTAAAATAACAAATTAAATTAAGAAATTATATTTTTGTTTTGAGCACAGTAAGAAAATTGCTATGTTGATTAGCTAAAACTTTTTTAGTTATGTTAAAAAAAGAGTTAATTGCATAAATGGTCCCTGTAGTCTGTCGGGTTTAACGAAAATAGTCTCTAAATTTTTTTTTTCCGAATTCTCTCCCTGTGGTTTCGACCCATATCGGGTTTGGTCCCTTGACCAACTTTTCCGTTGGTTTGACTGTTAAGTGAAGGTTCAGATGACTGAAATAACATAAATACCCTCTTACGTTTAAAAGTATGGTGCACGTGGTTTTTGGGATGTCACAGATTTAGTCCCTGTGGTTTATGGACTATTTTCGTTAAACCCGACAGACCACATGGACGATATATGCAATTAACTCAAAAAAAAAACTTTTTTAGTTAACATAAACTGAAGTGTTTACTATGGTGTTGAACTGAAATTTTGGCTCACAAACAAAAACACTCTTCAACAGTTTTAGGGCTCAAGAATGATAGTCACACGGCGGTTAACGGCAGCCGGAGCACCCAATTAACGCCTTCAACAAACTCAGGTCCTTATCAATAATCCATTATTTAATTTCTTAGAGATGCCCAGTATCACATAACCTAATCTTGTGTCTATTCAGTTGTTAATTTTTGCATTGATATAATGGACAATGATCATAATAAGGAGTGTCGTTTCGATACCGAATTAACCGACACAGTTTTCAGCTGTGTTATACCCTACATTCACCAAAATGACCGTAACTCTGTTTCGTTAGTCTCCCGTAAATTATACGAACTTGATTGTATGACACGTAAGCATATAACCATCCACAACTCTTACTCCGTCCCACTGTCACGTCTCGTTAAGCGTTTCCCGTATCTAGAGTCGCTAAAACTAAAGGGCTACCCACCACGAGCCTTAATGTTTAGCTTAGCGTCATTTGAATGGGGTGGGTATGCGACTCCATGGGTTCAGGAGATTGTGAAGAACTTACAGTGGTTGGAATGTGTTAAGTTTAAGCGTATGATTGTTCGAGATTCGGATTTGGAGGTTTTGGCGGAGAGGTGTGGGGAGAAGTTGAAGGTTTTGAAGATTGAGGCGTGTATGGGGTTTTCGACGGATGGGTTATTGCACTTTGGGAGGAAGTGTTGTAATTTGAGAATTTTCTGTTTGGAGACAAGTTTTTTTGATGAGAACGGCAGCGAATGGTTACATGAATTAGCTTTGCGGAACAAGTGTATTGAGTCGTTGAATTTTTACTTGACACCTTTGGGTAATTATGATTATAAAGATCTTGTTCTCATTGCAAAGAATTGTAGTGAGTCGTTGGTTTCTTTGAAGATTCGGGGTTGTCCTCGTAAGTATGTTGTGGAAATCTTTAGCTATGCTGTTAAATTAGAAGATTTTGGTGGTGATCCATACATTGATGAAGGTGAGGGACACATTGGTCTTAAGTTTCCTCCGAAGACGCGACGCATAACGTGGAATCACGGGAATACGTTAGATATTCCCATTCTTGAAAGTTTTGAGCATCAACTGACCAAATTAAACCTAATATGTTCAGGATTTAGCAGCAATGAACAGTGTTTCTTGATTCATAGCAGTCCGAACTTAGAGGAACTGTATACTCAAGATACCAGGAGATTTCGGACTCCAAGTTGCTGGTCACTATTGCAAAAAGTTGCGTAGGATTAAGATTGAGAGTGGTGGACAAGAAGGGCTGGTGTCACATCTAGCGTTGACTGCTCTGGCAAAAGGATGTCTTGAATTAGAATATTTACATATTAATGTCAAAGATATTACAAATGAAACTTTGGAATGTATAGGAGCTAACTTGAAATACCTCCGTAATTTCTTTTTGCGGTTACTTCACAAAGTAGAGGAGGTAAGTGAGTTGCCACTAGACAGTGGCGTTCGTGCTTTGCTAACCGGTTGCACCAAACTTGTAAAGCTAGGTATCCACCTTCGGAGCGGGACTAGAGGGCTCACTGACGTTGGTTGGGGGTATCTTGGGAAATATGGTCTAAATTTAATTTACATGAATCTTGGTTTTTGTCGAGATTCGGATGCAGGACTTTTGGAATTATCAAAATGGTGCCTGAAATTGCAAAAGTTGGAGATAAGGGGCTGTGCCTTTAGCCAACAGGCATTAGCTACCTTTGTTTTAAATGTAACTTCTTTAAGGTACTTGTGGGTTCACGACTACCAAGCATTTAAAAATGGCCATGATATTTTTGCTATGGTTCGACCATTTTGGAAGATGGAGTTGATTAAATATAAATCAAATGTTGCTGCTCAACAGCAACCACCTTCTTTGCTTGCATATTACTCGGTTGCTGAACAAAGAAAGGATATCCCTGATAGTGTTATTCCGCTATACCCGTATGTGAAATTTGACTAGCAAGGTGTGTTTAGTATTTACTTTTGTTTGCTATTGTTCTATTAGTTTGTTGTTACTAACGTGGTTGGGCCTTCTGATATTAGTATATGATCATTGAGAGCCAACTGAAATAAATAAAAACTGAAAAGATTATGAACATTGAACACCATTCTTAGATCTTCACTTGGTAGGCGTGTTTAATATTTACTTTGATATCAATGGTTAACAATCATGCACGGATTTCGTTTGACTGACATTTAACCTTCCACTTCGCGTTGCAAAAACGGCTGATTTCATTTCAGCTTTGTTCTATGTTTAATGGTCTAATCTGTACTAAGATCTTTTTTCTTTAGACTTTTAGAACTAACATATACATTTGTTGACATTCATATGAGGTTATTCTTTATTTAAGAGGTGCTCTTTTAGCTGTCATTAGTACAAGTATCACATTAGCTAACAAATACTATTACAATTGACACTCTGAGAAAAGTTATGGTTTATTCAGTCATTCATTGCGTGTGTAACTGTTTTTAACAAGTTAATTCATTAGCTTTAAAATTGCAGAATAAGTAATTTCAGTGTAAGTTATCTTTTAGTCATTTTTTGACTATTAAAATTTGACTCTCATTTCATGTTGTGTTAGTATGTCTTGATATACCAGACTTACTAGAAATTGTATCTTTGTTTTGGATATCTATTGGTTCAACTCATGGAAGTGCAACAGTAGATGATTGAGTTCGATTTTACTAACAATTTTTATCCTTTTGGTCGTTGGTTTGATTTTTGTGATGATGTCATTTGTTCATATATGTTTGTTCTAGCTAGTCGCAAGTGTATGTTATACTAAAAGCCTTGTTTCATGTATAACATATCGTTGATCACACTTCTGTCAAATTTGGCACAATATTGACGCCATATAATTCTCTAAATCATAGAAACCAAAAACAACATCAACTTATCACAATTTACTCCATAGACCAGAAATTTGATCAGGAATTTTTTGAATGCAGGTAAGATGGTTTTTCATAGGTTCATTTAATGCACACGCGTGAGGAATGACTTCAACAACATCAGGCTAGCCATAAAGGGGGATAACTTTGGGTTTTGAGCAACGTTTCTGACTTTTGTAGATCCTTGTATTGTAGTAATATTATACTTTATTATTTTGGGTACTTTATTAACGTATGCAGGATTTTTCTTATCTATTTCGTTATTTGGTATCATGTTGGCACCTGAAGTGACCATCCCAGTGAGCATGGCATGGCTGCAGAGTGTGCATTCAGAATCTTTAGTCTGCTGGTTCTAACTTTGTAAGCCTTTTGGTACAGTTATAGAGTCGGTGCATTTGTTTGGGATTTTGGGGTCTTGGGCTTACTTGATCCATAACAAGTATCTGTATAGCATGTTACTTGTTACAGAGATTTCAATGTCTTGTATAGTTCTTTGATAGTACAACAATGAACAAGTGACGTCCTTCGCTTTCTTGATCTTCATCGCAAGATAGGCACCAAGCTAAATCTGACCACCTTCGTCAGCTACGGTGGCCACCATCTTTGTTGCCAACTAGTATAGTATCTGTGAGACTTTATGGCCGAGGTTGGTGTAACTCACTTGATTGAAAGTTGAGTGGCCTCAAAAGATTAATTAGGAAGAGAGAAATATCTAAATCATGTCATCTTATCATTGTTAGCCATTTGATTTTAAGCTTGTTTAGATATATTCTGCTCCACGTTGTGCAACTGTTGTAACCAACCGTTGCAGTTCTCGGTAGATATATTTGTGTTGCAATATTTTAATCCGAGAAGTATGGTAACAACTATGAGCTTGTATAAATATATTTTGCTCTACGGTGTGTACCGTAGTAACTGTTGCAGGTCTTGGTAGAGATATATGTCTGTTCATGTTTTGAAAATGGAAGAAAATATTGGCTACACAAATGATGTACCTCAAGGTGGCGTAATGAGCTGGGGACTGTATTACAATGAATTGATCGGTTTTACTCTGACACGCTGGTCTAAGTTATGTGCCACAATTTATTTCTAATTTTATACAGACGAGTCTAGTAACCCTAACTAAATGAATATTTGTTAGATAAATGCTGAATCGAAGGGCCTACGCTCACCATGCTATCCATCCCTTCGTGACCAAATAAAATCAATTTGTTCTCAAAACATCCGTGCAAATACGGGAATGAACCGAGTGATTTAGTCGTATATCTGTGTGTTAATGATTTAAACCTTCAATCAAAAAGTATATTGAACGGGTAAAGAACCAAACTTGTTGGGATGAGACAGTGCCACAACAGGACATCAATACAACGATAGCCAACGATAAAAATACGGAAACAAACACAAAATACACGTTATTACTGTCTCGGCTCGTCAAACCTACTGCACAGAAATTTCACCTAATAATATTCAAGATTATAAGAATACCGTCGCAAGTCGTAACTCTCTTTACCAGTGATAAATTTTATTATCATAAAACCATGCACGTTATTGTCAAATCACATGTTACGGTTTTTTGTAATTCTTTCTTTTTAAAGGAAGTCATTTTAGTTTTGTCCACGCACATTTCTTGCTCCACTTTTCCACCTTCATTTTTTTCTTGTAGACTTTTCAAGCCTTGATCATAGAAAAAGCTACACACATTTTTTATTTGTGGCCTATAAAAAGTGAACAATTATTGATACTAATATTCAACTAAATTTGACAAGTATCCTATAAAATTGGAAAAGTATATATCATGACCCATTATTTGTCATGTTGATTATTCATGTTTAATTGTGTCATCTTATCTGATATGTTAAAGTATCATTAACCCTTTACCCCAAATGTCAAATGTATGATATAATCAAAATTGCTTTAATTTTATATAATAGCTTATATGAATTTATGACAAATCGTACAATTTATAATAGCTTATATGAATATATGTCAAATCGTACAATTTTTTTTCTTAACAAGCGATGTTTAAAGAACGATGGGAAATGTGAGATTTCATTATTGCCATGGCCGTCCTTGAATTTTTTTAAAAATTTACATAATGAGGTCTTTTGAGAAAGAATGTTATATATAAAATGTCATCGTTTATAAGATATAAAATAAATTAGTTATCTAAACGTTCAACATATTAATACTCATTAATATTTTCTCATTTAAATACTTTTTTTCTTCGAGAAAAATATATGTATATAAACATAGTAATTGTTAATGGGACAAATTTTGAAGCCACGTGCGGTCGCCTACCTCGCATACCTTCGAAGACGGCTATCGATTATTGACACAGCCTTATGATTAAGTGTATCACAATTTAACAACAACATATCAATTCTTAAAAGTTAATATTTTCTCATCTAAATATTTTTTTTCTTCGAGAAAAATATGTGTATATAAGCATGACGGCTTTATTATTGCGTATTGAGTATTGACACAGCCTTATGATAAAGTGTATCACAATTTAACAACATATCAAATCTTAAAAATGAAAATAAAAGAACAAAGGTTGTCTACGTTCTATATGAACGTTGAATAGTCGTATTGTTTTGCGCGTGGTTAAAAAATGGTCGCCCTATTGGAATATTCATAACCACATGTTTACTTCATGGTTTTATTCATGGTCGGACTCACGTTGGTGTCAGGTGTAGCACGGGCTACACCTATTTTCGGGTCAAGAAGTGCAGTTTTTTGGAATCGTCATTTCTTGAATATGTGCAACCTCAAAAAAAAATTCGGCTACTTTCGCTCTTTATGGTTGGAAACATTAGTTTGTTGTACCTAATTTGTTTATTGTTTGTCCCCTTTTATCAGCACAAAATATAATTGTAAAGATATAAAAAGCATAATAAACCCAAATTAATTACAATCCTAATCACCTAATAGGAAAACTGACAACACAATTATCATTCATTCATTCGTCTAACTCTCCGTTCATCCATTGTTTCCAAGAAAGGAAACTCCCATATTCTACACGTCAGAAATAAGTATCATTCATTCATCTCTAACTAAAAGGTAGTTATTAAAAGTATTTTTATTATTATTTTTAAAAGGAGTTAATGGTACATAAATATTACAATTAGATGATATTAAGTGATTATTCTTTTTATTTTAGGGTTTTGAATACTACAATCATATTAAGAGCCTTTTTTCACAGTTTTATGAATGCTAGTGTATGTCATGATCATTTTTAGATTTAAAAGGTTAATTGTTGGAAAATTTGGTTGCCAAAGTGATTTTGACCAACTTTGAACACAATTATCTATATGTATGTGTCATATATATAAGTAATCATTTGTAACTTTGCGTTCTCCTTGTAGAGAGCTTTTTTAATGAATCTTTTATTGTCCAAAAATAGAGTGTGTGAATGAGATATTGCGTCTCAAGTTAGGCATTCGTACATGCTTACAGAGGCACTTTTAATTTATTTTCCACATCCCACATCCGTAGGATGTGTAAACTTGGGAGGAGTCTGTTGTGTATAAATAGATGCCCTAATCTCATTGGTTTTAACGCACATCAAATCAATAAATATTATTGATTTCTAACATAAGGAGTACGCATTTGTAAAAGATGACATTCGATGCAGTCTTGTTAAGTCTGACAGTATAACTTACTGTTTCGGCTGTTGTACCCAGGAAAACAGATTTAAAGGAAGCGTGTCAAACACATGCCTCGGCTCTTTAATGCTAAGCGTGTCAAAACGTGTGAGTTTTCTTGATGCGGGTCTAAGTTAAGTCTTTTTGTTATTTTATTGTTTTATTTACTCTTACTTGTAGCAACCGCAACCGTAGAAAGATGTTTTGGGCAATGAAATTGATAAAGACAAACCTCTGCAACAGAATGGGTGAAAATTATATGAATGATGCTTTAATTTGTAACATAAAAAAAGAATTATTTGTAAAGGTTACAAATGAAGACGTAATGAAGCGCTTTGAAGGCTCGAAACCTCAAAGAGGTCAATGGTAAGAGACAATGTACTTTATTGACTAGCTTGTCATTTTTACTATTTATATAGTGTTTGGATAAAAATTTGGTACTTATGAAAAAAAATTGTGCAACACCTTCTTGAAAATCCTGGGTCCGCCTCTGGTTTATCTTCGTCTATGCTGTTTCATATACGGGAAACTATTGACGCGATTTTCATACAAGCTAGTTCGACTCCTAATCTAGATAACGATTTTTCGAAAATGACGTATATCAGTATGCATTGAACCTGATGTGAGTATATCGTCTATGTTGTTTCCTATATCTTCAACTAGCAGACTTTAAGTCAAGATTTGACATACGACTCTTGATCATTGTCCGAAATGTTGAAATGCCTAAGCATTGAAACTTCCACAAATAAGGCAGCAAGTATGTATCACTCTATAAATACCCTCATGTACATAGATATACAAGTATATAACAAACTATAATATCCACACAACTTGGAGTATCTTTTAACAAGTTACTTTATTAGGTAAAGCAAGAAGCTATAATATCCAAGCATCTAACCAACCATGTCGTTTAAGGAAGGACCACGGTCACCTTTGCAACCACCAACATACGGGAACTTAATCACTATTCTCAGCATCGATGGGGGTGGAGTGCGAGGAATCATTCCAAGTGTGATCCTTGAATTTTTAGAAACTGAGCTACAGGTACACTTTCAGTATATGTAGTCAATTACGAGTACTACTTAGACTCTGTGTTTTATTCTAACAGTACCATATCATTACGATTTTCAAACCTTGTTCAAATTTGACAGAAATTAGATGGAGAGGATGCTAGGCTGGCAGATTATTTTGATGTGATTGCTGGAACAAGCACGGGTGGTCTTGTGACGGCTATGTTAACCACTCCAGATGAAGAGGGACACCCAATATTTGCGGCTAAGGATGTTAAAGAGTTTTATCTTGAACATTGTCCGAAAATTTTCCCACATGACAGGTTCGTAACATATATATATATTAGTCACAAAACAATTTGTAACTTTTTGTTTTCAGTTATGGCTTTGTGACGTTTCTCAATGCCACAAATTGCTATGCATTATCACGTAAACTTCGTCATCTAAAGATTTCCTTATTGTCTTTTACCTTGTTGAAACTACCCATTTGTCGATATAACAAGTAGCCAATCAATTTGTGGTTTCTTATAATTTGGCTGTAGACAGGAAAATGTGCAACCAAAGTTATTGTATCATATAATATTTCAACATGTCATCTCAGTCTTTTGTACCGTTGCAAATAATCTCCTTAATGCAGCAATCCGCTGGCTCCTGCTACAAATGTGATCAAAGCTTTATCGGGACCAAAATATGATGGTGGATACCTACACAATATTATTCAAGAGAAGCTACAAGAAAAACGACTCCATGATACATTAACAAATGTTGTGATTCCGACATTTGACATCAAATACCTACAGCCTACAATCTTCTCAAGCTACCAGGTACCAAATCTACCCATCTATTGCACCCAAATCCATCAACTTGTCTTCTAAAGGACAAAAGTGATGAGAATAACAGAATAAGGAACGAAAAGTTATTGGTCAATACTGTTTAAGAATAGATGTGACAAGTATAAAGTACTACTAGTAATATAGTTTATTTTGTTTAATCAGTTACAGACAACCCCGAGCCTTGATGCCAAACTATCCGACATATGTATTGGAACATCAGCAGCGCCAACTTATCTTCCTTCACATTCATTTCAGACCGAAGATTCTGAAGGAAAGTTACTAAAATAATCAATCTATGATGGAGGAGTGGCCGCTAACAAATCCAGCATGTCTAGTTACTAATTAATTTATAAACCAACAATGACATATTTACATAGTACTTGATGTAATAAACAACCGAAACCATTTGTTTTAAAGCATCTATAAACTAAATTCCTAATTTAATATTGCTTAATTTTAATCTGTTTATATGTTTTTTTGACAGACTTTGGTGGCAATAAGCGAAGTAACTAAGGAAATAACTAGAGGAAGTCCCAACTTTTTCCCGATAAAGCCAACTGAATATGGCCGATTTCTAGTGTTGTCATTAGGAACAGGGTCTCCTGAATTTCATGAGAAGTATGATGCTACAAAGTCATCCAGTTGGGGAGTCTTAGGGTGGTTGTCTGGTGGTGGCTCTACTCCGTTGGTAGACGTTTTTACTCAGGCTTGTGATGACATGGTTGACTATCATATCTCTGTAGTCTTTCAAGCCCTTCATTCAGAGGAAAATTATCTTCGAATTCAGGTATGTTATGCATTTTCTTTTTAACGGTATATGAAAGTAATTCAACTATACTATTGTAGGGTTGAACAGAAATAAGCTAACCTAAACTTCAAAAATTCTATAGTTCCCTGACAATGGTTTATGAACATTGACATTTGCTGCGCAAAAAGCTTTAAAGTGACCACACTAACCTCCTATAACGGGAGGGCTTTACCTGATTTGAATATGTGCGGCACTGGGTTCGAACCCTGTAGAATCGTGGATTAGTCGGCAAAAAGGTCGGAAACCATGATTACCAAAAAAAAGAAAAAAAAAACATTGCACATTATCGAATTCTCACTACCAGAATCTACTATTCCTTAAATGCTCTCAAATACGTAATTATGAAGCTATCTATAAGACCACCTTTAAACATTCTGACATTTTTTCCTAATAGTATCAAAGGGGCGACGTTCTATAAATCGCCTGTCAATTTTAACAATTAAAAAAAATCGATAAACTTAAAACACAACCAAGTTAATTGAACCAAGCCAAGCTATATTCAATAAATTATTGTTACTTTGTTATGTTTCAGGATGACACTTTAAGTGGTGACTTAGCTGCCATGGATTTGACTACACCTGAAAATTTGGAGAATCTAGTAAAAGCAGGCGAGGATTTGTTGAAGAAACCTGTGACGAGAGTGAATTTAGGCACGGGCATCTTCGAGCCATACTATGACACCACAAACGAGATGGCTTTAAAAAAGTACATTATTTAATCAAATGACTACTATATATATAATGTGTATCTTAAGAATGGAATAGTAATGTATTCTGATCATTTGAATATTTTAGGTTTGCAGCAATACTCCACAAGGAAAAGTACGTCCGTGAACTCAGATCACCAACTACGAACAAAGGACGGGTTAATCAAGGAAAGTTGATGGAAGACAAAACTGGAGCTTCACAAGGAATACCAACTCTTTCGAATACAATTCATCACTCGCTTCCAGATCTACATGACCTCAATCGAAACTAAGATTTCCTTTGAAGCACAAGGAGAGAAGTGACTAGGTTTATTTAAAGTGTAAACTCATACAGTAGTTGTTTGTTTGGCCAATAGAGTTTAGATCTTGATGGTTAGCGGGTATTACATCTATATAAGTAGTGCATATGTAACACCCGAGCTAGCTTAAGACGTTCAATACACGAACATCAAGTCGTATCCATTGTATTATGATCAGATATATAGATATATTTTGGAGCAAATAAGTACATTTAGATGGTAATCATGCTTCAGTAAGAGTGTAAGATAGTAACCTTATTCAATCAGAAAATTTATTTCTCACAGACGTGAAAAATGATTAAACTTTTATCATAACATCTTTTTCTAGTGAGGTTGTGTAAGGTGTTCAAGAATGTCGGCATCCGAACAGTGTATTCTTAAGGAATGGGATACTAATTGTATTATCATTTGAATAATTTAGGTTTGGCAGCAATACTTCCACAAGGAAAAGTACGTCGTTGAACTTAGATCTAACAACTACGAACAAAGGAGGGTTATCAAGAATGCAGAGGGAAGACAAACTGGAGTATCACGGGAATGCCAGCACTTTCAAACACAATTCATCACTCTCTTCCAGATCTACATGACCTCAATCGAAACTAAGATTTCCTTTGAAGCACAAGGAGAGAAGTGACTAGGTTTATTTAAAGTGTAAACTCATACAGTAGTTGTTTGTTAGGGCTGGCCTACCGCGTACTCATGGGCCGGGATTATAAGTTTTAGATATTTATGGTTATATAGCGTGTATGACATCTATATAAGTAGTAGGCATATGTAACACTCCGAGATAGCTTAAGGACGTTCTATTCACGCATCTAGTCGTCTTCCATTGTATTATGTCAGATTATATAGATCTTTATTGGGGGGGAAGGGGCTAATAAGTACATTTTATGGTAATCATGCTTCAGTAAGGCAGTTACCTTATTCTTATCAGAATTTTTATTTTCTCAATGACGTGAAAAATTGATTTAAATTTAATCATAACATTCTTTTTCTTAGTCCGAGGTTGTGTAAGGTGTTCAAGAATGTCGGCATCCGAACATCTGATCCGAAAATTTGCAAAAGCTCTATTTGCCTCCGCCTATGAGTCTCTTCCTTTTGCGTATGGCATCGCCACTCCCTTTGGCAGCATCCACTAATTCAAAACTAAATTTGAAAGCCATATTTTGACACGGACATTTTCGGAATGATTTGAAATAATCCGAAAATCAGATATCCAAAATTTTGAATAGCCAATGTTCAGAATCACCGCAATCCCCTTGGACCTTAATAGAGTTTTTTTTTGCAAAAATGAATCTCTTTTCATACTTGCTTGAAAACATGAGTTAATGTTTGTTCTAAAGGAGCTAATACTGCCACATCAACAAGCAACTGGACTGTCAAGCATCAACAGCATTAGAAGGTTCAGTCAACACAAGATGCAAATTAATCACAAGAGATGTCTAAAAGAATGCAGAGCATGTGATAGTATAGTTCATTGATGTAACAATGTAGTATAGAAGTAGATATTTATTTTAGTTCAAAAGTTAGTTAGTTGACTTTGTAGTTTGACTTTCTTGTAAGCTGTATAAATACAGCATTTCACTTCATTTGATGTAATGAATTCTCTCAAATTCAATATGGTATCAAAGCAACTGGTCCATCAAACCACTTAAACAACCGGAAACCATCATTCCACCACCACTATAACAGAATTATGTTACAAAACCACCATACTCCAACAACTTTAACAACTATAACTGATTTTCTAACTGTCATAACAGTTAAAATACACCATTTTTAGATCAATCTCAAGCTAATCACACCACAATTCCGCAATGACAAACTCTGAAAACACATCACAATCCAATACAAACAATGAAGATATCATTTTGTTCAACATCCATTGTATTTCCACCAAAATGATCACCCTAGATTAGTACTAATCT
Source organism: Tanacetum coccineum (assembly GCA_026074375.1). NCBI lineage: Eukaryota > Viridiplantae > Streptophyta > Magnoliopsida > Asterales > Asteraceae > Tanacetum > Tanacetum coccineum. The sequence continues at coordinate 18,746 of BQNB010064045.1, read as the reverse complement.
CAAAGAAACTCACTGGATAAGAACTATAGTACATAGAGAAGATCAATGATGATAGCCTTGAATGCAAGAAACAAACTAAAGCTTATCAATGGTGAATTTGAAGAACCTCCTAACCGCTATAAGGTCTCTATGGGAAAGAGCTAATGACATGATCATTTCTTGGATTCTCAACACTGTCTCAGATCAAATTGGTAATAACTTGAGTTTTGTGAATTCTGCAACTTCTTTATGAAATGAATTGTATGAACATTATTCACAATTGGATGGACATAGGATTTATCAAGTTTTTAATGACATAGTTCTATTTTATACACCACTTGAATTGTACTATCATAAGCTGCAGGGATATTGGGATGAACTAGATGCTTTAGAGGCTCCTTATGCATGTACTTGTAAATGTGATTGTGAAAATGGAAAAACGAATGGTGAAAGAGAGCAGAGGAAAAGGTTGATTCAATTTTTGATGGGATTGAATGATAGTTATACAAATATGAGGGGTCAAATCTTACTTATGCAACCATTACCACTAGTTTCTAAGGCCTATAATATGCTAAGACATGAAGAGAAACAAAGAGATGTGCCTAAATCATCCCCTATGTGAATTCCAACTGCCCTCTAACACCTTTAGTAACAAGAAGCATACACTGCTAGCGGACTAATGTTCCAAACACTACTAGTGGCCAAACATCACGGACAAGAACACCATATAGGAAAGGAATTATTTGTACTAACTATCAAAAAGAAGGACACTATGGCAATGAATGTTATAAGATAGTTGGATTCTCCTCTACATAGAAAATTCATACGACCATCATAAAGGACACAACAACCTTACAAGAGGTCAATCAATGCAATGGTGAGCAGTGAAGAGACAAAGCAGGAATTGCAGTCAAATCCAATCACCTCAACCACTTCAGCTCAACTGATCCATATGTCTACACCAAAATGGATCAATTGCATAATCAACTAAACTAGATGCTCCTAACAGAATCAAAACCAAAGGGAGTTCACTGCTACAAATCTACCTCACATGGCAGGTAAATACATTTTCATTGCTTCTTTCTCATAGGAGATTTGGATAATTGCTAGTGGTGCCACTGACCATATCTGTATTTGTTTAACCTTAATGTTTGACTTACAACAATGTCCACACCCAATCACAGTTCACAAACCCTAGTGGGGACACAACCATAGTAACCATGACTGGTTCAGTCCTAATCAAACCAAACCTTGTACTCAAGGGAGTCCTCTACATCCCATCTTTCACATACAACCTCATTTCCATAAGCAAAATCACTAACTCAACACACTCAATAGTCATTTTCACTCATAATCAATGTACTTTTCAGGGCCATGATGGCTCACAGACTATTGGCAACCTACATAGAGGACTATACACACTCACACCAACCTCACCTTCAACTACAAGTCTTTCTCCTTCTTCTACAATTCTCCACACGTCAAGTTCATCTCTGTGGCATGCAAGGATAGGGCATCCATCAATTCAAGTCATGAAGAAAATCACATCAATTTCTCCATTTTTTCATTGTAATTCTAAGTCTAAGTATACAATTTATCCATTAGCCAAACACCATGTTTTACCATATCCATCTAGCACTTCTCATGCTAGTAGTTTGTTTTCTCTTGTTCATATTGATGTATGGGGTCCATACAAGCATTCAACAGTCAATAAATGTACATATTTTCTTACTATTGTGGATGATTTTTAAGGGCAACATGGACTTACCTTTTACCAAACAAACAACATGTTTACACTACATTTTTAGCTCTCAATTCCTATGTCATTACTTAGTTCAAAACCAAAATCCAAACCATTAGAAGTGATAATGCCTCAGAATTCATAAATCAATCATTCGCAACATTCACTCAAAGTCAAGGAAGAATAATCCATCAAACTTCATGCCCCTATATTAGAGTACATATTATATTGTATATTTTGTGTAGTCGGCTCATTGGCCCGAGCCCATAGTCTAGAAGGTTCCTTTGTATCCTATATATAGGTTGGCTATTATCAATTGTAATCAAGCAATCAATCAAAGCAAATCAATATCCTTTATGGTAATCAGAGCCTAATATCAATCTTCCCCTAATCATCTCCTTCTTTTTCTCTCATAACATGCTCCTCACCTATCCCTCCCATAAAAAAACACTATTCATCAGCGGGTACTGTTCATCGACGGGTACTGTTTATCGACAAGTACTGTTCATCAAAAAAAAAACTTCTTATGGCTTCTCCTGATCAGCAATGGTATATGGATACCGGAGCAACCTCTCACCTTTCATCTCACACCGGTAACCTTCAAACCTCTTCTCTTAATCGTAATTTTCATTCAGTTATTGTCGGAAATGGATCATTTATACCTGTCACCCACTCTGGACATCTACAAATCCCTAATCCATATCGCCCACTCCATCTTAAAAATGTTCTTGTCACACCCAATATAATTAAAAACCTTGTTTCTGTACGGAAATTCACCACTGATAATAAATGCTCCATTGATTTTGATCCCTATGGTTTCACTGTACGAGATTATCATACCCGCCAAACCCTCCTTCGTTGTGACAGCACGGGTGATCTATACCCCTTACATGTTGCCGCCTCAGCCTTTGCCCTACTTACTAATAATCATTCCCTTTGGCATCAACGTCTTGGTCACCCCGGTGATAATGTAATTCAAACCCTGTCATCACGTGGCCTTGTGTCTTATAATAAACAAAACACTCAACACTTGTGTCGTGCCTGCCAGTTAGGGAAACAAACAAAACTTCCCTTTCAACGATCTACCTCTATTGTCACATCTCCCTTTGACATTATTCACTCAGTCTGATCACTTTGGACTTCCCCTGTCATATTGCTTCGTGTGGATATAACTACTATGGCCTTTTTCTTTTATCACTATTACTTTTTTTGTGGGTCTTACCTCTTATAGAAAATCTGATGCATAGTCAAAATCTTTCTACACTTTCGTGTATTTGTAAAAACCCTCAAATTTTTCAGTGTAAAATAAGCTTTTTAAGGTGATCATGGTGGGAGGAATTTGACAAAAAAACTCCCATGAATTATTTGCCACTAATGGAATTCAATATTTTCGTTTCTAATTCCACGTAACATCCTCAACAAATTGGCAAATATGAACGCAATGATTCCGTATTATTCAATAACTGTTTAGTACGTTCTCTTCTCTTCAAGCCCGTCTTCTCCCGACGTTTTTGGGTCGAAGCACTTCATCAACTGCCGCTTACTTATTAATTATCCTCCCTCAATCTCTATCCAACAATGACATCCCTTACACAAAATTATTTAACAAACCAACCTTTTTAAAATCACCTTCGCACGTTGGAGGCTTTGTTATCCTTACACCTTTCAACAGCAACCAAAACTTTGCCTCTCCGTACTGCACTCATATCTTATCGGGTACCCTTACTAATCATTCGCGATATCGGATCGCTTGACCTAAACACTAACAAAATCATCATTTCTCGTCATGTCACATTTGACGAAACTGTCTTTCCTTTGGCTCTATGACTCCAACTAAACCCCCTCTCTTACCAATTCCTGATGATAACTCTCGACACCTCCCTCATATGCACTTCGCCCTACGTACCAAACATACTTCTCCTCAACAAAACACCCACAACAAAAAATAACCCCACAAACATTCCACAAACAAATCCACAAACTACTCAACACCTACAAATCTCATTCAATCCATATCACCACAAACAGCACTGACACCACCAACCACACCACCACCCACCTCGCAACACCCTATGGTTACACGCTCTAAAAAAAAAATAAGGGGGGGTTTTTTCAGGGGATTGTGAAAAGCTAACCCTAATATACAACTTCATGTTACTACCTTCTCTCTTTTCCCCAAGTTTCAATTTTTCCATGCCCCTATCGGAGATCCTAACATGAAAACATAGCTATGTGTGACGAATTATAAAGCTTCTCATTGACAATACACAACATGGGTACTTGTTCCTCGCCGACCAAATGTCAACATTGTCTGCTCTATGTGGTTGTACAAACACAAATATAATGCGGACGGGTCCTTAAATCGGTACAAAGGTCGACTAGTTGCAAATGGTCGTAGTCAACAACAAGGCATCGACTGCGATATGAGGTAACATTTAGCCCCTGTTGCAAAAACATGCTTACCATATGGACTGTTATTAGACTTTGTAGTTTCTCGACAATGGCCTATTCATCAGTTAGACGTAAAGAATGTCATTTTCTCTCATCGACCATCTTACAGAGACAGTTTACATGCACCAGCCACCAGGATTTACTGATTCAGCTCATTTTGATTATGTTTGCCTTCTGCAAAAGTCGCTTTATGGCCTTAAGCAGGGGGACCCCCGAGTTTGGTTTCAACGATTTTCTAGCTATGTTATTCGAGCCGGTTTCTATCACAGCAAAACTGACTCATCTCTTTTCATCTTTCACAAGGGGAACAACTCACGACTTTACTTACTTACTTTACTGTGGATGATATCATTCTTACAGCTTCTTCTACTTCACTCCTGCAACGTATCATCTCTTTACTACATGCGGAGTTTGCTATGACAGACCTTGGACCCAATAATATTTTTTAGAGTATATATGACACGCGTTACTACTCTGGCAATATTCTATGTCTCAGACAAAATATGCTACCGAGATTCTTGAGCAAGCACAGATGCTTAATTGTAAATCCTATGCAGGCACCCCAATTGATAAACGAGAAGATAGCCTTGGACTGATTGGATCACGGTCACTGATCCTCTTTATAGCGCAGTTTTGCCGGTTAACTTCAGTCCCTTCACTTTTACACGCCTGATTTGTCATATGCCAGTTCAACAGTTATGTCCCTTTACATGCATGCATCCTCGAGAGACACACCTTATGCTCATTGAAAACGTGTTCTTCGTTATCTTCGAGGAACCACTGATCTTGGATTACAGCTATTTCGGTCTACTACATCACAGCTTATTGCATACTCTGATGCTGACTGGGCAGGTTGTCCGGCTACGCGCCGATCTACTTCTGGATACTGTGTTTTTCTTGGTGACAACCTCCTGACGTGGTCCTCCAAACGTCAGGACACGTTGTCTCGTTCTAGTGCTGAGGCTGAATACTGCAGGGTTGCGAATGATGTCAGCTGAGAACAGCTTGGATTCGCAACCATCCTTGTGAGCTTCATACCACACTTTCACAGCGACACTTGGTCCTTACTGTGATAATGTTCAGTGCTGTATACATGTCTGTATACCCTGTAAAACATCAGCGCACCCAAGCAGTATAGAGATTGACAATCTTTTATTAGTGATTTATTGTAGCGAAGTCATGATTCGAAGTTCTTCATGTCCCTCTCGATTTCAGGTACGCAGTTATTCTTCAAATAGGACTCCATACCCGTTGTTTGTTGATTCAGATCCAGTCTTTGAGCAGTCCGCAAATATCCCGATCCAACTGCGCTATGAGGGCGTATTAAGTAGATATTAATATTGTATATTTTGTGTAGTCGGCCCTTTGGCCGAGCCAATAGTCTTAGAAGGTTCTTTGTATAATTATATATAGATTGGCTATTATCAATTGCTAATCAAGCAATCAATATAATGCAAATCAAACTATCACTTTAATGCCAATACAAAATATTGGGATATGACAATTTCCTGATTGCTAATACAAAATCAATATCTTTAATGCCAAGATCCTTTAAAGCCACAAAGCATGATTGACACCGCGCGATAGCAGCGGGACGTTTAAGTTTTTTGTGACTGTTTATTTTTTCCGGTCTCTATGGTTTAATACTTTTTTTTTTCTTATATGGACTTATTTGTTGGGTTCATGTTTAAAGATTTTTTTTTTTTTGGCTATTTGAGTTTTTTTTAATATAATTTTATGAGATTTGGGTAATATGTGATATAAGATTGACTTGCTCGCGCGTTGATGCGACGGCGTTAAATTTTATTTATTTTTGATTTTTTTTGTGTCGGGTTTTATTTTTCCCACCCGCGTCTCATGGTTTAAATAGTTTGTTTTTTTATTTGGGCTTATGTGTTAGGCGTCCTTGTCGTGGGTTTATTTTTTTATTGAATAATTCAGTACTTTTGCCTAATATTTTTTCCTATTTTGTGCCGAGCAATTTTTTTATATTAATTTGTGCGGATTTATTTTTTCGATCTCATGTTTAATAGTTTTTTTTATATGGGCTTATGTGTTGGGTCCATGTCGGGGATATTTTTTTATCTAAATAAATAAGTATTTTATGTAATTTTGTTTTCTTTTTGTACCCGTGATTTTTTTTTAATGTTGCCTAGTTAAAAAAGACAGTCAACATCGGGCCGGCCCAAAGTGGGCAGCCCGATGGGACAGATACTCGTAGAAAGTATTGTCAACAACGAAATAAAGTCATCAATGGGCGGCACCAAAGTGAAAGCCCGGTGTGGCCGGGTTACTGTAATGCAAACTACATCAACAAACGACGTAGTTTTAACCTATAATTAATACTATATATTATATATATATATATAATATATTATATATATAATAAAAGATAAAACTAAAAAGACAAAATATTCGTTGAGAAGGCTTAAAAAGATGTTATTTTTTTTTTTTTAAATTTCTCAAAAAATTCTGAAAAAATTCCACAAGAATCGTGTTTTGTTGGTACTATGATAAAGGTCCTGATAAGCGAAGTTTTTCTAAATAGTGGATAGTTTTGCCAGGAAAAAAATTATGAAAAAAAAAAAACGTTTTGTCGCATTTAAATCGGATTTTTTTGTGCATCAAAAATTGTTTTTTGTCCCAACTTCTTTTGAATTTTTGCATCAAAATTTTATTTCGCATCAAAAGTATAAACAAGTCGAAAAAAAATTTGTGCATCAAAATTTAATGTGCATCTAACATTTTTTTTTTTTGGGCATTCAATTATAACCATACCTGTGATTTAATGGAATTGTTTTGGGAATTTTCGAGAACTTTTTAAAAAAAAAAAAAATTTGTATCCTTCTTACGAATATTTGTCTTTTTATTTTAACCTTTCTCTCTATATATTATATATACTATATATAAATAAATATGTAAAATAAATATATAATCTGGTTAAGTATTATAGTTGACTCGTGTTTTGGGTATTTGCTGCTATAAAAGCCATAAAAGGTAGCCTTAACAACAAGTGGTCCTATGGTCTAGTGGTTAGGACATTGGACTCTGAATCCAGTAACCCGAGTTCAAGTCTCGGTAGGACCTTCACCTTTTTTTAATTTTTATCTTTTTTTTTTTTCGTCTTTTTCATTAGCTTTCTACACTTGCACTCTTTTATTTATATTTGGTGTGGTACAATGTCTTATACTCAAAATCGAATTCATGTCAATGACTGAACAAAATTTGAATCAATGACTGACAACAAAATTCTAAGTCGTACAAATGATGTTCAAGAAACTAAGGGGGTGTTTGATAGCTTCTTAGTGGGCTAATTAAGAGACAACCTCTAATTCGGTCAGTGTTTGGGATGTTTGATTAAAACAAGTAAAAGTCTTTGGACCGATTTCTTTTTTCTTTGAACCATTTTGCTAGATGGGACCTCCTCAGTCGCTTCGCATAAATGTTTTCTACATTGCCCCTTTTCAAAGTTATAAGGTGCGGTGCAATTTGTTTGTTTTGTTACCTGCACTTCGTTGCGGTGCAGTTTGTTTATCCTTATTTGCTAGTGGTTTGACGGAGATGTTGTTTAGTTGCAGTCATAAGCCTAGAATTATACGGATAAATGTGTCGATGGTAACAAAGTTTTTGCATATACATGTACCAAAGACCATCATAAAACAACTTGCAACACATCATAATACAATATAACACATCATAATAATTCGTAGCAATTCTTATGTAGCAAGTTTTTCATATACATGTACCAAAGACCATCATAAAACAATTTACAACACATCATAACAATTCGTAGCAATTCTTATGTAGCAACACACCAAGTTTTACTTAAGTTAGATATCATACAGGATCCCAAATCTTGATGCCCATGCTGACCAAAGAAAAAACAAACAAACAAATAGAAAGCCGAGTACAGCAATAATTGATATTTTGCTTAGTTGTATTATAAAAACCACACAACTAAACATACCCTTTCATGCCCAAAATGGATTCACACTCAAAACATATCAAGGCATAAGCCTTGAGTTATATCACATCAGAAATAAAGTTTTCATATAAAGATCAAAAGATGAGTAAAAAGTAGACCAAAATTCAATTTAAAATAAAAATAATAATTTGATGGAGTACAACAAACGACTTTATGAGATAAAGTCTGGGTAGTCTTATGGAGTCCCCTGTTCCACTTGTATAGATGACGAAAAAAAGATTTAGCAACGAAATGCAAAAAATAATCTGAGCAATAAATGAGTTCTTAGAAAACTATGCAATACAAAAAACCAAGAGTGGACTGTGTAGATGGTGCATATTCATTAAGCTAAAAGAAAATGGAAACTTGTTTATTTATGATCTAGGAGGCTACTTATCCCAAATGTACCACCCTTACTCTCTTGGAGCATAGGGTTTGGAGCCATGGCAGGTTCGGAGTCGGCTTCTGTACCCACTTTTTCTAGGCAGTAGTGTGCAACCTTGTTTATTGTCTATCCAATAGCGTTTTACACTACCTTACACCTCCATGCGAAAAATCTGCAGGTAGGTAGAAGGTGTACTTGTTACCGAGCTTACCCATACTCTAGTTTCCATAAGTCCACTCGCTTGCTGCAACACAACCTGAAAATCAGATAACTCTTTATGAAATATCAGATAACTCTTTATGAAATAATATTAACATTCAAAAAATCACACGTAATAGATTGTTGGAAAAATAATCATCAATGAGACACAATTATCATCTGATAATGATCGCATAATGAAGCAACGCACACAAATTCACAGCTCATTAACTACGATAGTGTTAGGCTAAGGTTTAAAAAAGCCTTACGGCTTCAGCAAAAAAGCCTCTTTTCTGTTTTACCTTTACCAGAAATCTACAAAGTGCTAGAAACATATGTGTGTGACAAGATAACCAAAATGTTATTAGGTCTTCCCTCAGTGAATGTAAAGCCCCGCCTTTATCAAAAGTTAAACGTGCAGGTGGCACGGCTTATGACTACACTTCTACCGCTGCTGCAAAGATTGATCAAGTGGTCAGAGTGGATGGTATTCAGAAGTTAGTTCAGTACTTGTCAGACAGTGAAAGTAAAGCCCAGATCAGTATTTTTACTGCCAAGCTTGCTAAGAACGCGCGAAACAAAAATAACCGTATTAAAAGGACTTTAATACATATTCATGGTTTGTACTCTCTTTTTCTTCTATACTTTTGAGATTATATCAAACTATATAGATGTACAAATAACTATAAATGACAAACACAGACAGTCAATAATAGTTTAGGAGTTGCACGAAAGAAGTGTCTACAATAGAGATAGTGAATTTATAATATATTCTGGTCCAAAACAATTTCAACATACACTTAGAAATACTTCTCAGTAGAAATTTTATAAAGATTGCACTTAAGGAAAGTAATGGAATTTGCTTGTTAGGAAATGAATGGGTCCTTTGAAACTAATGGACAGGTCGTCTACTTGTATAGCTCATTTACTGTGACCATGTGTATATAAGACCTGTCATATGTCAGTTACCCTCGAAAGTGTAAGCAGCAAACGCTACCATCATGAATGACACTGAGAGTATCAACATGGTGAGGCCTAGCAGGAGTTTGTCGTGTAGATAGTTTCTAAAAGCCGATAGCCGAAATAAGGACATGAGCATTGAAAGAAATTTGATAACTGATGTCATTGAAAATGTGAGCGAAAGGGCATCTGCTAATGCAAACATGGTGAAATATGGTTTATTCTTGAGAAGTGGATAACCTGTTTCTTGATTGGGACTCATGGTACAGTGTAAGCCGCTGCAAAAGCAACAATAGCAATGAGCACAAGGATGATGGTGCAGTGCTCAGTTGTGCTCCTCATCCATTGTTTACTGGAACTGCGAGCAATTGAAACAAAATCTACATTAAAATTCCTTGACATTCGTAACAGTATAAGCAACAACAGGTCTAGTATTTTAGAGGGCTAATTTATTTTTTGTTTTTGTTTTGTTAAACAACAAGAACGAATAGATAAGCAGCAAATTCTCAAAGCAGTTAACAAAAACCAAAAATTGTGGTACTTACGATGCAATGAGCGTTATATGCAATGGTGAGGTACAAAGACTCCGAAATAAGCTATTATTCTGCAGAAACAATCACAATCACATCTTTTTTCAACTTCTCAATATAATCTACCAGTAGCCTTCTTTTTACCTCCATCTGGATAAAAAAAATCACAAAATCAATACTTGATTCCCAAACTAACTACCAACAATCAAACCCCGTAAAGACAACAAACTAAATTTTGGTTCATTGGATTCCCAAATAAACCCGTCAAACCCCATAAATACAACAGCAATCGAACCTCTAAAAAGAGTAGATCATTTTTTCAGCAATTATGACCAACATAAAAAGGTATCATTAAACTAAGATTATGATTCAAATTAAGATGATCCTTTACATTTCTTAACTAACATTTTTTTTGCACTTAATTCAAAATTAGAAGCCCTTTAGCAAATCCAAACACTAACTACTAAATTTTACGCAGTTTATAAGCCCCCTTAAACAACCACAAAGATCTTAACTTTTTAACCAAATTTCAAAAAAATATGCATATATAATGATCAACTATAATAATAAAAGTACCGTTCTTCTAAAAAGTATTAACTTTACCAAAGTGACAGAGGGTACAACAGTTTCCCTTGCGTATAATCAATCCTAAATAACTCCTAAATAAATGTTTTTTAGCTAATAAAAACCCAATATCAATCCTAAGCACTCCCAATTTCCAATTCCAGATTTAAAAGCTACGAAAGTGAATTAAAAGATGTTGAGGAAAAAAAGTGCTTTCCATTTGCGTGTTAACCTTGCGTGATTCGGGCAACTCCTTTAACTTTTCAATAGCTCTTGCAGCTTCTTTTGTTTGCCTTTGAAGAACCTGCATTCAAACAAATTAAACTATCATTTATATGTTTCGCGTTGATATAGAAAATTCAATTTGTTGAATTCAAATTCATTCTGAAGGCTATCCTTTTTTACACAATTAAAAAAATACAAATAATTAGTTTACATACACATGAATCCATTCAAATTTTCACACTATAAAAAGTAAAGTTTAGTATTACCTGCATCAACTACTTCTCGTGATTGGCCTTCCTTTGCCGAAACTGCTCCTCGTCATGTTTCACCTTATGTTGTAGCTGAATCTGTAATGAAACAACACATTTTAAGATATGGCATATAGTTATTAGGAATCAATTTTGGACAACTTCAAGTTAGTTTCTTAAGTAGCTATCAAGTCGGACAAAATGAGACCTCTCAGTTTGACCTTGTCATTTTCCGCTAAACAATATTAATTATTTAAATTCAAAGTAATCTTGTCTAAACTTGCATTTTCTTTTCTCTTGCCTTAATTTTAAGTTGATTAAACGGTAAAAATCATCCCTGAGGTTTGTAGTTTGTGACACTAATCATCCCTAGCCGATACTATTGGCACTAATCATCCCCGAGTGGTGAAACGTTCGGCAAAAATCATCTATAGAGGGATGATTTTTGCAAAACTTTTTGCAAAAATCATCCCCAATAAGGATGATTTTTGCCAGACATTTGCCACTTTAGGATGATTAGTGCCAATAGTATCAGCTAAGGATGATTAGTGCCACAAACTACAAACCACATGGATGATTTTTGAAGTTTACTCTTTTAAGTTAGTTTAGATTTTGTCTTAGTCAGCTAGTTTATTTTTATAAAAACCAAACCTTGGGCGATAACTAAGCATCCAATTACTTACCACTCCTTTAGAACAACAACCCGGGAGATCAATACTTTCTAAGATACTTTTGTGTTTAGGTTCGTATAATCTTTCCATTTTTATAAATAATTTTTGGTGTCCTAAAACGACAACATCAAAATGGCGCCGTTGCCGGGGAGTTGGTGTACGATTTGCGTTAGTTGAGTCGAGTTAGTGCCTTAGATTTTTTATTAAAATAAAAAAAAGTTATTTTCAAAAAATAAAATATATTATTAAAAAAAATCTTCTTTATCCTCTTAAGTATTTAATTCTATCTCTTTTATCTTCCTATACCGTTTAATTCTTTATTTGCTATGTCTGTGTGGGAAACTATAAAAGAGCAAGTGGCAAAACTTGCTTGAAATGTAGAACAATTGCAAAGACGTTGATTATTTTATGTGTGTTATAAAAGCTTTCTAGTGCATGTATCAATAATATTCCAAGAGATGTAGTGTTTTTTTTTAACGGCAAAGATGGAATATATATAAAAAAGAGACTAGCAAGACGCTAGAAACTTAAAGTACAATAGAGTCAACAAAAAGAAATACATAACATCAAAAAATGATAAAATCCCGAGACTTTAACTGCGAGGAAATAAAAAAGGATGAAAAAACTTTTGACACGAAGGCCGGACGAACGGTTTTCCACTTCGGCAAAAAAAAACCCCCCCATTCCCAGAGCCGAGCCACCGTTTTCACTCGGGATGGATTTTGATGAAACCCCAAACTAGTCCCCAGGAGAAGGATGAAAAGAAAAGAACATCCTCAAAACCACTAAGATGCCAAACAAAAAAAACCTTGGCGTACAAGGTACGGCACCAGCGAACTTGACCCCAAGCTTCAGAAAAAACAAAAGCAGCTTAACCATTACCATTACGCGGATCGAAAGGGAATACATAAGCCAGGTCCATTCAAGATAATTCATATGGTGGGCCCTATTGTGAAGCCACGAAAATAAAGAGAAACGAACATTATCGAATAGATCACTTTTCCTCAACGGTTGAGAGTTAAACGTGACGCTATTTCGGTATCTCCAAAGCCACCAAAGAACCGAAGTAGTAATAACATAGAAACCTGTGTTTTATTCTTTTTAGAAAGCATGCCAAGAGATGATCCAATCATTGAAAGAATCCCAAGAAGAAGCTTGAAAAAGAGGAATATCACACCATCTAAAAACGAGCTTTCACATATCGGTAGCAATGTCGCATTCGAAGAAAACTAAGATAGTAGATTCACTTTGGCATTGCAAAAGGACAAAGATGGCCAGAATATCCATAACACGCGAAGAGAGATTCTATCTATGAGGGAGTCGACCAAGAAAGCCTCCACATAAACACATAGACCTTCCGTGGGATAGATTTATCCCAAGTAGTAAGCAAGACAGAGTGGGAAGGATATTTATGTCATCCTATAACGAGCATTCCATACCGTAAAAGTACCATAGGACCAAGAACACCCAGTACAAGTATCTTCATTGACATTTAAGTCAATATTTAAGTTGACGCGAGATTTCATTTACATGTCACGAAAATAGGCAAGATTACTAACACCAAGAATTTGGTCCGAGACCAATTTCCCAAACCATTGCCTCCTTATTAATACGGTCAATGTAAGACAATCTTTGTCTTGATCAAGTATGAATAGAGCCGATTGTTACCTTGTAAAAAGAGGAGTCTCGTCTACCCAAATATCTTTCCTCCAAAAGGTCGAATACAGTGCCACAACTGCTTTAAAAACAAAAAGTGTTAATAATGATAATACCTTTCGAGAGAGAAAATTGGAGGTTCCAACAATATAAAGCCCTACTGCCCTTGAAGCTACAACCATTTGTATCGAAACCCTCCTTCTTGACCAAGAAAGCTTTGAGACGCTGAACCCAAAGGGCGTTTTGTGGAAGAAATAGCAACCTCCAACGCAATTTTTGGAAGAAGAGCAAGGTTGAAAGCTTTAAGACTGCCAATTTTTAACCCTCCTTTATCGAAAAAAGAATATAAAATAAATTGGCCTTTGACCCAATGCCCATTTTGAATTTTATCTTTATTACCACCCTACAAAAATAATTAGCCCTAATTCTTTCCAAGGTCCCTTAAGGAGGCCGATTCGGGTGCTCTGAAAATCGAAATATAGTAGAGTACCTAAGACTACCAGCAACAGACTTGATAAGAGTCCAGACGACCCCCAATCGACAGATATTGGCTTTCCAAGAGGAAAGCCATATATGAAAAATACGATCACAAGCGTATTCCAGCTAGCAATAGACTTATACGAGGAACCACTGGGGAGACCAAGGTAATTGAAAGGGATATCACCTGCCATACAACCAGCATTGCTAGCCATACTTAAAACTTCATCTTTATTAACCCCAATACCATAAATATTAGACTTGTGAATATTAATCTTGAGACCCGAGGCTAGATAGAAAACATGGAGAACACGAATGATATTATCCATGTCTTTAGCATTCCAATCCGTAGTAATGATCACATCATCTGCATAGAAAAGATGGGAAACATTGATAGTAGAATTCTTAATATTAACACCAGTAATCAAAACCAATCCCACTAGCTATCATCAAAAGCTTATGGAGACCTTCCATAACCAAGATGAAAAGGAAAGGAGATAGAGGATCTCCTTGCCTAAGACCACGCTTAATGGAAAACTCAGACGTAGGGCTACCATTAATAAGAATAGAAGCTCTCGAAGAATTGAGACAAGCTTTAATCCAAGAGCACCATTTATTACCAAATCCAAAACTGTCGAGAATGTGAATCAAGTAATTCCAGCTTATGGAATCAAAAGCCTTTTCAAAGTCCACTTTAAAAATGAGGAGCTTCTTTTTTCGTTTTTTATACCACTCAATGATTTCGCTTAGAATAACGGGGGCCAATTTCAAGAGTTTGACGACGCAGCAATAAACCCGACTGTTCCTTTGCTAACTATCTTGTCAATCACTTAGATAAACGGTTTATGCTAAGAAATCTTCGCAAGATCTTATAGTATCCCAATAAGGCGAAATAAGAACGAAAGTCAGTGATTAAGGTAGGGTTGTTGACCTTTGGGATAAGGGTGAAAAACGAAGAATTAGCACAATTAGGCATAACACAAGAAGCAAAGAATAAGTTAACAAAATCATATAGATCCTTCTGAATAGTGCCCCAATACTTCTTCACAAACGCAAAAGAGTAACCATCCGGGCCCGGAGCTTTACTACTTCCACAATCCCAAACGGCTTCCTTAATTTCCTACATTAAATATATGCATTGTTATAACTGAAAAAACCAACATTGTAAACCAATAACCGCAAAAATTCACATTAATTATACAAATTATAAGTGGTGGTGCGGTGCGGTTAAAACCCGCAAAAACCGCAAAAAAACCCGCAAAACCAAAACCGCAAAAACCGTGCGGTTGCGGATCCTCACTTTTTATAAACCGCAATTGCGGATGCGGTGTAGTTTTTGCCAGAATCCGCACCAATCCGCACCATGCTCACCCCTATATTTAATAATTCAATTACTGTTCATTAACATTAAACAAATACTATTTTAGCATTAGTGTAGCATATGCGAGGACGAGACAGTTTTATAAATGTATTAATAATTTAATTACTGTTCATTAGCATTAAACAAATATTATTTTAGCATTAGTGTAGCATATGCGAGGAGGAGACAATTTTATAAATGTATTAATAATTTAATTACCGTTCATTAGCATTAAACAAATATTATTTTAGCATTATTGTAACATATGTGAGGAGGAGATAGTTTCACAAATGTATATATTTATAAATGTTTTTTTTTCAATTTTATTTTATACTTTCATTGTTTAATTTAAATTAGGGTGCGTTTGTTTTGATGATAAGTTTGGATTAGAATTAAATTTTGGTATATATTTAAAAGAAAAATATGAAAGATAAAAGTTATGATAGTATTAAAGGTGTGTTTGGTATGTGAATGGGTTTAGATTATGATTTGGATTCGGTGTAAATTTTGGATTTAATATTGGTTTGATAAAATGATTTGAGAGATAAATTAATATTATTTAATAATATTATATATTTTATATAATAACTTTATAGTAAAAAATATCATTAATAGAAATAAATATAAAAAGAAAAGAGAAGAAAATGATAGATGGCCCACAAAAAGTGTTAAAACCCACCCAAACCTAGCTAATTTGTTATCTATCATTTTTTGATTCATGAATCCATCACTTTTTTCAAAATACACAACCAAACAAATGTTAAGTGTCACATCACATCAGAACCCATACTAAACCCTCATACTAAACATGCCCTAAAAGTGTTTGTTTTATATAATAAAATAGGTACGAGGCTTATGTTTTATGATTATTTTAATCATAAAAAAATTCATGTAGAGACAAATAGAAATAATTAAATACATGCAAAAAATCAAAATGAGGTACACTTGCACGTGTTTTCATAGGCCGTTTATGTTGAATGTCAACAAAGTCATATAACACAAAGACTTTTCTGAAAACCTTTATCTAAGAGTATTAAACATGATTATAAACACCATACCCTCACAACAAACAATTATTTTTGCTATGATTGTATTACTTAAATCTAAAAGGTGCTAAACAAACAGACCCTTAGACTTTGTTTTTCTTTTGAAAGTGATACATTAATTCATGTAAAAATCTTCAACATTTTTAAATCCTGTTTTTATTTTACGCATAAAAACGATAAACTTTTTATTGCCATTTTTGCTTACCTTTTTTAATGATTATTCTTGTATATTAAGACATGGTGATGTAGGAGCCATGGCAGTTACATATTTTTGAACTAATTGCTTAATTATGCATTTAATCGTAATATAATGCTTTTGTGAGTTCTTAATTATGCTTAAGGGCTTATCATAATCGTTTTGATAGTTAAATGATTTTTTCAACTTGAAATCACACGCAAGGTTAGAGTTGTAATATTACGTCATTCAGATCGCTATTCAAAATACTTATCAGACGCCCAATTTTCATTCACAACCAAGCTCACACATATCATTCTATATCATTCAGGGCGCTAACTGATTCAGCACTAAACCACCTTTTTTATCAAACAACCCCTAAATGGTGTAAGATTCTTCGAACAGGAATACATACTCGATCCGTCCAAATATTATTATCCTCCGGTACATGGGTGTACATTATTTGGGTAATAACCAAATAAACCGAAAACTAAAACCAAACTGAATCGGAAAAAACTGAACCGAACTTATAACCGAACTGAACTTATAACCGAACCGAATTTACCAAAACTGAACTAAAAAATTTGGTTTTCAGTTTGGATATGATTTTGACAATATGAATCGAAAACTGAATTCATATATACACACACATATATATATATATATATATAAATATATTTTATATATAAATTAAATATTATATAAAATAGTATATTATATATATATATTATATAAGGTGGTCAATTGAGAAGGTTTTTACTTTGATAATATTGAGAAAGGTTTCAAACGATAAATTTTAACTTTGATTCAAGTTTTTCACAAGCGTAAACTCATTTTAATGTGATTATAATCCAAAATGTGTAAAAAAAATTAAATCAATGTTAAAAATCTCTCGATTTTGTAATATAAGTACAATACTGAATCATCTGTATAAATTTAATGAAGGAGGGAAGCCAAGGGTGAGCCGAAGCTCGAACCTCGACTCGATACTCCCCTCAACCTCCTTATAACCAACACCCTACCTCCTCTGAGCTACAGATAGCTCATCCGGTAGAGGTTTGTTTGGTTAATTATAAGGGCTTTTTAGCCCTTAAGGCTTCAGCCCATTTTTAGCTTATTACACAGCTTATTCGATAAGCTGTGTAACTTTTTATATTTTTCATAGGACCTTTAACCTGCAAGCTATTTTGTGTATTTTTTCTAGATTTTTTTATAAACATTTAGTATTTTTTATAATTTATTTTCATTAAAAACTTAAAAAATTCATAAAAAATAAAATAAAAGTCAGAAAAATATAAATCTTTTTTTTAAATTTTCTTTTATCAAATAGTTTTTAGGAAAAATATTAGAGTTTTCGTAGGGTCATTTTTTCAAAAGTTCTCTTTTTAAAGAACGGGATCCGTTCCCGTTTTTGTTTTGACTCGTTTTTGGTCTTAACTAACTCCGTTTTCGATCTAGTTTTTTTAAACTTCGTTTTTAGTCACTTAGAACCCATTTTAAGTGAAAAATTCATTCTAGGGTTTAAATTGTGTAATTTAGGTTTTTGACCCTCGTTTTTCGTACCCGTTTTAGGTTTTAAGTTATATTGCTTTCGTTTTTAGGTTTAGTTTATTTGTTTTTGCATTTTTAATCATAAAAATAGAAAATTCAATCAAATCATCATCCCATTCAAGCATCGATTATCAATTCGTCATTCGATTTTCAATTGCACACCTCGTTGGGACATAACGACCCAGGAAATCAAACTTCCGGTTACATATATATTTTATTTTGTGATTTCTTAACCAATCCTTGGCTAAAGGTATTTGGTTGATTGTTTGCTTATATATTATATATATATACTATCATACGAATCAAATTTTGGCGCCGTTGTCGGGGAGGCTGTGAAACGATTATCGTAACGTTTGACAAATTGTGTTTAAATTTGTGAATATTTTCTTCTAAAAAACCAAAAAAATATTTTATTTTCTAATTTTTGTGAATATCAAGTAATTAAAAATACCAACAATACTTTTCCTAAAGTATTGAAAGTACCAAAAAAAATTAAAAAATAAAAAATATAAAAACATTGTCCTTAATTATCAATAAAAATCAATTTGGTAAAAGAACACCAATC
>BQNB010064044.1:0-33345 GCA_026074375.1 Tanacetum coccineum | reverse complement strand
ATTCATGCAAGAAAAAAGAAATAGGGACGAGATTAGGGATTTGGCCTAAACCACAGGGACGAACCATGTAATTAACTCTTTTTATATCAAACGGGACATACTTATATACTATTACTCGACTAGTCGTTATCGACGAATCAATTTTTGGCGCCCCTGCCGGAAAGAGGTGTACGATTTACACATGGTGTTTGAAGTTAGTGCCTTGAAGATCCTTTCATCTTGGAAGTTTATTTTCGTATAAAATATAAAAATAAAAATATATATAAAAAATATAAAAAACAAAAAATATTTTCTTACTTATTATATATATCTTATTAAAAAAATACCAAATTTTTTTTTTCTTTTATCTTTGTAAATAAAATAAAAAACCAAAAATATTTTCCTTTTATATTTTATTTTCTTTTATAAATATTTAAAAATTCAAAAATATTTTTCTATTTTAGTTTTCCACTCTAGCTTTCCCCTTAGCTTTTGAGACTAAACGTTTGCTAAACTTTAAAATTTTGCAAAGAACGAAAAATGATAGAGTTAAATATAAGTTAGATGCTAAGCGTGAAGTAGTTGGATCTTTTTAGAGCTCATAGAGGTTAATTGTGGCTTTTTGCTCCCATTAGCTTAAAAACTATATAAAATAATAATTTTCAATAAATAAAGTTGATTTAGTTTTTGCGATTCTTAGTTTTGATCACTTCTTAGAGATTCATTCTGATGAAAGTAAGGTACACATCAAGGTTTTGTCAGTGTTGTGAGGAAATAGGCTACCGATTCCTGACGGCTTGCTCCCGTTGTCAAGGTAGTTAAAAACCACATGACTCGAAATTTGGCTATAATAATAATGATGTAATAAACTGAAGCCGAAATAAGACCACTGTTTCCTGTCGGTTCGCTCCCGATGATGCAGTCTTTTAACGGGTGGAAGTAATAATAATAATAATAATCCGAGACTGATAAAAGTTTGCGGTTTTCTGTCGGTTCGCTCCTGATTTCTCAACCTTCAAAAAGGTCGAGGAAATTACCGAGGTCGAAATAAGACTATTGTTTCTGTTCGGTTCGCTCTCGATGTTGCAGTTGTTTAAAGGATCGAGGGCTAGTATTGTTGCTTAATAATAATAATAATAATGTTGCTTATTATTATTATTATTAAAAAAAAAAATAATAAAGCCAAATTTCGACTCTGGGGTCATCTAAATAAAGCCTCCGTCTCTGGACTCGTAGTTGAGTTGTTTGGGATAAAATAAAAAGGATAACCCCTAAATCATGCGAAATTAAAACCTTAATGTGGACCTTATTACAGCAGAAGCTAATCTGGGGTATTATTTCATAGTACAACAGTCATAATCATATAAAACGACTCGAAAGAGACGTTTTTAAAAGATAAGTTATCATTCATTATTTCATCAGAGTTTTTACAAACAAAGGTCTC
This sequence comes from Tanacetum coccineum, assembly GCA_026074375.1. Lineage (NCBI taxonomy): Eukaryota > Viridiplantae > Streptophyta > Magnoliopsida > Asterales > Asteraceae > Tanacetum > Tanacetum coccineum. The sequence goes on along the minus strand of BQNB010064044.1, from coordinate 31,922 downwards.
AAAATCTACATAAAAACATAAAGTTTGAATGATAACAGTTTAGCCATCTTCAAGTCGATTTCGTTTTTAAGCTTGGTTTGGGCGGGTGATCTCGAGGATGATGAAATTTTATCCTTTGGACCATACTATTAAAAGTGTTTCTTGTTCCATGATCCTAAAAGTTATGATTAAATAATGAAAGTCAAAAATTTCAGTTTCCTTTAAAATAATAATAATAATAATAATAATAATAATAATAATAATAATAATAATATATATAAAGAAATGGTAAAATGGGGCACTTTAAAACTAGCGATTTCTTAATCCCCTTAGATGAACACTTAGCTACTTTTCGAGATAATTAGTCTAAGAAGGTTGAAATTTTTAGTTTTCTATGTGTATTTATGACATTGCGTGAGGACATGGCAATAGCATAGTATGGGGGATTTTTGATATATGTTTAATCACATATCAATTTTCTTTATTAAAACGAGCTTAAATGACCAAAAACGAATAGAAAATATATTGTATTTGTCTATTTTGTTAATTGTGTTGTGCTGGTAACAGATATTCACAAAAGGACAAAAATAGAGCCAAAAAGGACAAAACCAAGCACGAGATTGGAAGAGCGTGAGAAAACGAAGCCGAAAGCGTATTCATTTTTAATGGGCCACCTGTAACCTATCCTATTGGGCGTGGTCAGCCTATAAATACTCAAACTATACAAAAGATAGTCCAAGTCCATAAAAAAGTATAAAATCCAATCCATTCAGTCCAATCCCAAGATATAAGCCCAAGCCCAATGTGAGATCAGTGATTTAATTAGGTTAGTGATACCTTTAGAAATGGCTAAGAGTTCGTTTTGCGCGATTTCTTATGTGCTATGTGTTATATATGTATGCTAAGTGGTTTAAATAGGTGTATAATATCATTTTGAGGTGTATGATCATCTCATTTTGAGTGCGTTTGTGTTTGGTGATGAGTATTCCATTTGTTCACGTGTAGTGATAATGGAAAGGAATGGCGTATTGCAGGCAATGCTACGTCAATAGTTGGATGATTTTGTGTTAAGCGTTTATGGTAAATGTGTCATTTTGAAAATGAGTTAAGTGAGTGAAATATGGAAGTTTGTAGAAAACTTTCCAAAAATGGAAAGTGAAATGTGAAATGAAAAGTTATTTTTAGAAAGTTTAGTAAGTAGCGTTTATGTAAAAAGGTTTACCCAAATTAGTGTAGATTTTTGTAGAAATTTAAGGTAATGTAAATAGTAATTTAATAAAAAAAATAATAAATAAATATATGTATGTATATATAAAATCGGCCCAAGAAAGGAAAAAGAAAAGAAAAAGGATTTTGGGCCTTATCTAGAGGAGTTTTAGTAGGATTAGGATGCTAGTTAATTAGATAGGTTATCCCTTAGCCTATATATCAAAAACCACGACTCATTCAGCCTAGAACCTAGGTGTAGACTTCTCCATCCATAGAAGTAAACCAAGAATTTGATCAGAAGTAACAAGAATCGATGTTAGGGATCAAGAAACAGAGGAAGTTTGCCTTACGTAGTTATAATTATGCCAATATGTAACAAGACTTATGATGTATCTTGGGTTTACATTAAAATACAGTTATATATGGCTTTTAATGATTGGAATGTTGATTAAGTTAGTTTAGGGTTATGATCATGCATGTTGCATGTTAGGGTTTGCGTTAGATCTTGATTTAGGGTTTTGCAGAATTAGGTTTGTGTTAATCTGATGATATCTAGATGTTAGAAACGTGTTTTGATATGATTCAAGAGCCTAAATTATAGTTCAAAGAGTTTGTTTTTCAAAAAGTCTAACCTCGAATGATTTTGAGTTCTGGAAGTTGGTTAAATGTTGTTTACAAGAAAAGTTGTCAAAATAGTGAATACGGGTCAGAATTAGGTCATGTTTGTGAGGGTAAAACCCTAACTTAAAAGTGGAATTAAGGTTAGCCAATCTACAGTGACTAGGTTCAATATGTATATAAAGAAACCTTATAAGTATAGCTTCAGATTGTTGTGTCTATTGTATGATATTTGGGCCATACTGTTAGTGTTGCAATCAGATCCGAATTGGGACAATTTTGAAGTTGGATTTTATTTAGGATAGTTGCACATGTAATGAGTACTTGGGAATCACAAGGTAGTTAGTAAACTCATAAATGAACTTAGGTGATTTTTGGTATAATTTATGAAGATCAGCAAGTTATGGTTTTTTTAAGTTTAGTAAAGATCACTAATTCTATATTTAGAATAAAAATTGTAGTAACGTAGTGTAATATGTTAATGAGGCGGTTAAGGTTGGGCATGGTGTCGGGGTTACCCATGATGGTTAATCACTCCCATATACATCCATCATATGTGTGTTACTTGGACTAGGGATTTTAGCTTGGTCGCGTGTAACGGTGTTTATTTATTTGTATAGTTGCGTGATAGGAATTGGAAGCTGCATTTTGAGCATTCAAGTGAGTTATATAGTCCCACTTTTTATTGTGTTTTAAACTTGGGATGGAAATGATGCAAGTGTTGAAAAGAGTTTTAAATTCCTGTGATTATGTGTATGTGTAAATGCATGGACTATTATGTGACTAATATGCGTTATGTGCTACATGTTATGTGATGTGTAGACTAAAGCGGAGGGTTTACTGTGGGTACCATGGCTGTTTAGGGAAGGTATTATGGCCTACGACAGGGTGGGTTACTTGCTGGGTTATTTTTATTTATACTTTTCTTTCTTTTCAACTCTTTTTTCCATCAATGGTCCTGGGTCTTGGGGAAACCACAGGGACTTTGGTATGATTAAAGAGCGATTTAGTCGTTGCTTGGTGTTTTGAGGATGGATGAGTATTGCCTACTTTGTGTTGGTTATGGAGGGATCGATAGGTGCGCCTTACCTAGTATTATGTTTTGTTGGTTTGTATTATGATTGGATTATTTGCTGTTAGCTCGGTATGTTAGTTAGCATTAAACTTTTCATGTAAAATGGGTTGTTTCTAATAAAGATATTAGATTAATATTGTTTTGGAAATGATTGGATTCGTGTATCTGATAACCCCATGTTTTTCTCACCAACATTGGGTTAACGTATAAGCATCATGTTTAGGTATTTAGCAGTTGAAGGATAAAGTTAGGAAAGTGGCTAAGTATGGACCGTAGGCAGCTGGCGAAGTTTAGTTATCTAGATTTTGTTATTTGTTTTGGATGATGAATGTTATTTGTTTTGCTTTGTTAGGATGTATGAATGTTTGCATGTCATGACGTTGACATGAACTGCCTTCATTCAATGTCAGATGCCTTTTGGATTTTATTGATGTGTTTGGGTATTTTCATGGTCAACTGCGTGTCTATACATTGTATTTTATGCATGTTTTAGTTTCTCTATATAGACGCCAATGTGTTGTGATGATTCCCTTTCTCGTCGCGCCTCGTGTTTCCGCCTTGGCGGGGTGTGACAGATTGGTATCAAAGCCAATGGTTATAGAGAAGTAGGTGGTTGATGCTATAACTGCTATGCTTCCCCTCTATTTTTGCATAGCTTATATATCTCGTATTTTGCTAAGTTGTCATTTTAGTTATTTTACCTACCATTATTTGATATGATATGTATTACTTTCTTAGTATTTTAGCTATGTTTTCCCCTCACCCGTATGAAGTCTTGTGGGGAACCATTCTTGCTGAGGTAAAGTCAAACCCAAGCGAGGCCCAGCATAAGTTTATCCCATCCTTTACCTCTTCATGTTGTTAATGATTATTTATTTTGGATATTTCGTATTTTGGGAATTGTTGCGAGACTTTCGTTCCTTTATGTCGTTTCGATTTTATTTTGATATAAGTAGGTAGTTATTTGATTGAGCATCCTTTATGTTGATCCCAAGCCTTGATCGATTCTTTACCTTGTAAAGTATATGTTACCTTGGATGAATCCAAAATAACAGGTAAAGGACTTTGTTTGTATATCAAAGTGTATGTGAATCTAACTTTCAATACTCTAGAAGTATTAATCAATGAAACAGTACTAACAATGAACAATGAATAAAACACAAAATGTAACAAAACGCTTCAATATTATTAATGATAATAATACGAGTACTCTTGCTTAGTACTAGGGTTACAACCTTGAAGCTATATGTTCTTTCTCTAAGATGTATATCTATCTCTTAAGTATATATAAAACCTTAACCTAGGATCTCCTTTTATACACCACAAGGAGTCCTTTACAAGATAACTACCGAACTTTTAGGATGAATTACAATTATAATATCCTATACGTATCTTCCTGAAATATATAAGATTTACATTCCATAATTAATCGTTTGCATCCTTATCTCCAAGTCATAGCAGGCATTAACTATCAAACAGTATTTAATTTCTTTCTAGCAGTATTAACAACATGGCAGAATACTAAAGTTTGTAACTGGCAACTTTAGAAGTAGTAAAACTCATAGTACTATTAGTTATACCTTGGCAGTATTAACTCTTGATGAAGATTTATTCCCAACAATCCTCCCCTAAACTTGTGATTTAGCCTCTAATCTCAAGTTTCTTCTGGATTAAATCTTCTTGTCTTCTGATGATGATTCTTTCAAACACTTATCTACTTCTTCACTTGTGATCTGATGAACTTTAGTAGTTCATATGCTTGTGTGCTTTCTTGATCAACCTCCAATCTCTTACTCAGCATCTTTGATATCATTTCTTGACTTAGAGGATACTTCTTTTCTGTAAGCATATGTATGGCAATTCCATTTTGCATCAGCAGAATGTGAACTCCACATAAATCACATAAACTCCAACTCATCAAATTTTACTCATTTTGATTCATCCATATTTCACTCTCCTCATCAGGCTCAAAAAGTGTATGCAAGTCTCCCCATAGCATTAAATCATATCCTTCTGGTTTTGAGGTACTATACCTTTCTTTGACCAGCCTAAATAACTCCACTATATATTGTCTATCAAAATCATATAACATCTCACTCAGAATCTTGTAGTTCTTTGAGCTTCCATCTCCTCTGATGATTTTGTAATACATGAAGTTTTCTGACAAAGTGTAAGTCTTCCAATCCACAATTGGATACTTTGTAGAGAGAGAATCAACATCTACAACAACATCTTCTCTTGGAACTATGTCTAAATAACCTTTGAGATCTTCCTTCTCATCATCTAGTTCCACCTTTTGTCTCTTTGAAGTACTTCTTGTTCTTTTTCTAGGAAGAGATTTCTTCCTCTTTCCTGTAGTATCTTTCTCAATTTGTTCTATTTCAATCTCTTGAAACTCAGCAGGCTTCTTCTTTTCCTTTTCAATTTCCAAATCCATAGGCACAAAGTTATGATTGAAATCCCAAATCTTTACAAAAATTGGCCTAATCTCATCATAGCTCATTCCTTCAAAGTCTTTCATCTTGTAATTACTTTGATTCTTCAAGTATACAATCATGTTCTTCCTTGCTTGAGCTTCTGTCTTTGATTTATTCTTCAAATCCCAATACTTTTTAACTGAAGGATCATTCCAATCAATATCCTTAGTTGTCTTAGGATCAGTTGTAACTCTTTCTTCATCTAATGCTAAGAGTTGTCTTGCTATCTCTTCATCTCTTGCTACTTGAGCTCTTTCCTCTTCATCAACTTGTTCTTGTAATCTGATAGCTTCTTCTAAACCCAGTCTCTCTTGTTCCAATAACTTCTTGGACTTTTTCTCAGGCTCTGTGTTCGTCTAATGATTGCATTGTCTTTATCTTCCTTGCCTTTGTTACTCCTTCTGCCATATTCAACTCTTACATCAGCAGTACTTATGAGTTTCTCTGGCGAGTTCTATTATTATAGGAGCAGTACTAACTGTAATACCAGCAGTACTATCTTCTAGTTGTCCTTCTTCAGCAGTATCTTGATCATGAACAACTTCATCATCTTGAGCAAAGTAGGTATTAGGGTCCTCATCTGTCCTCCCCTGTTTGGAAGAATCATCGTCTTCATCCTCTGAAAGCACAACCCTTGCTCTCTTCCTTGCTTTCCCAGTCTTGACTTTAGACTCCAACTTCTTAATCCTGATAATAAGCTTAGTGAATGCAGCACTATAAGTTTTCTTTGTCCTCTTCAAATCATCCTCCAAGACTCCAATTCTCTCAGATAGTTTGGTAACCAAATTCGTCAATTCATTTAGTTTCAAGCTACCCTCATCACTTTCATGTGTGTGAACAACATGGAGAGGTGATTCATTGGGTGATAGAACATGGTACTCTGCATTAGGTGAAGGTTGAGGTTCAAAGGTAGGTTCAGATGATAGTGAAGGTGATGATGTGATCCTTGATGGTGAAGATGAAGGTGTAGGTGAAGTAAGCATAGTAGGAAATAAAACCACCCCCCCCCCCCCCCCCCCCCCCCCCCCCCCCCCCCCCCCCCCCCCCCCCCCCCCCCCCCCCCCCCCCCCCCCCCCCCCCCCACCCCCCCCCCCCCCCCCACCCCCCCCCCCCCCCCCCACAACCCAAATTCTACCCCTGTATATTCCTTTGGTAAGCAATCTAATGTTGCTCTCAGTAAACCTTGTTATTTTAGAGTAGGGTACATAATATGTGCTGGAATGTGTCTTAGTGTTTCTTTTGCATTTATAGGCAAATTGGAATACACTAGATACATCAAAAACTTATGGGGGCTTCTTATGTTTGTGTACCATATGTTCATTAAAATCAGCATAGAGAGTTGTATTTCCTACCCATATTTGTTCGCTAAGCAGATTAGAAGCAGTAGCTATGTTACTACTAAATTTCTCCCAAGCAGTCTTCTTAGGGCTAAGACAATGAAGTAGAGTATGTATAAGAAACCTCCATTGAGGTGAGAAAACACCCTTCTGAAAAGTTAACTTATCCGAATCTTTCCTGTTGTTTATCTCTCATGAGTGCAAGCTACTCATAAATCTCTGTGTTTGGAATCGAAGTGATACCATCTGATCTTCCAACTTGAGATGTCTTCTTTAAAAAGGATTCAGTGTTTAGTTTGGTTGGCCATAATGAGTTGCAGTGATTGTTACCATCCCGATCAGTGTCAGTAGAAACTCTTAAGCAGTTCATCCAAAATGTTTGATGGAATGAGATATAGATTTCTGGCTTCTTAGTGAGAGCATAGCTGATATGACTTTGACTTAGGGAGGTGAATACTTGATAAATCCTCATCCCTTGCTGACTCTTCCAAGAAGGATTGTCTAGCCCACAAGCAAACGGCTATGTGGTAAAGGCTTATCAAATCCGTTAATGGCTGTGATGATTTGCCAAAAATCATTAGGGTATTCCAATTCACCAATGATTCATGTTCTAAGAATTGGACTGGTTATTAATTCACCAGGGTGATGTCATGATTCCACCAAAGAGTTAGCTAGCCCAAGAGTTAATGGCTACTTGGTAAAGGCTACATCAAATCCATTAATTTTCTATGATTCACCTCTCCCCGGAGTTAACACACCATGGGATGTGATGAGAATAGTATGTAACCCTGAATTGATGGTTTTCATGTTGCTGATTCAGAGTTTATGAAGGTTGCTGCTTTTGGTGTTCATGCTGTCAATTTCCTTATGTTGCTGCAAAGACTTTCACCTGCTATAATCAGATTTCTGATTCAAGAAGTATGGAGTTGGTTTCAAGATGTTGCTGTTCAATCCTCTGGAGTTTTCAAAGAAAGATCTATCTAGAAACTTGAAGTTAACTGTGTCAAATTCAAGTTTAGGGGAGGATTGTTAGGAATATTGTAATAGATAGTTACTACTAGTAGGTATGTAGTTCCTACTGGTAGAGTAAAAGTTCCTGCTGGTAGGTATGTAGTTCCTACTGGTAAGGATAATGTTATAGTTAGTGCTGGCAGATCAAAAGTTATTCCTGCTGGTAGAACAATATTAGTCCTGGTAGTATTATGCTTACTCCGAGTTGATAGTATAGTTAGTTAGTGATAAGGATATGCATGAGATATCCTAGGAAGTGATAATACTTATCTCTTTAGCGAGTCTTAGGTAAGAGGTTGTTAGGGTTTCATGAGTATTTAAGAAACCTACGGTCATAGATGAAAGACAGATGATCGAAAAACACTTTTATTATTAATAGAAAAGATCCATAGAGGATCATTGTTTGAGTAATTCTTCTTCTTTAACTCTGTTGTTTATATTCCGCGTAAACAATAGTTTAATTTGTTAGAGTCTCTCTTAGAGTTGCTTGTGATTACATAAGTACTCTACAACCTTAACAGGCTTGAAGATCTATCTAGGGCTGGACCTACATGGTCTTTGGTATCCAAAATGATCAGATTTTGACCTAAAGGATACTCAGACTCTGACTATGCTAGATGCAATATGGACAATGTAGAATATCAATAACACACACTACAATGAAGATTTGGATAGAAAGTTTAGAGAGAGAAAGAGTGGAAGGCTTTTCTGAAGAGACAAATAATGTTTATATACTTCTTACAACCATGGTTGGGGCGTGTGACCCATGGATAGTCCATAGGTCAGCCCATTTCCTTTCTTAACTTGATAAAACGTTTACTACAAGCTATGATTTAATATATTGGAAGTGACTGAGACTTTTTTGTATTTCTAACAATCTCCCCCTAAGGGAGGTCACTCCAATTTACAATAATTATAATCCTAGCATTCTATAAATGACTTCATTCTTGCTCGTAGTCTTTATATTTATCTTGTGAAATATGTAGTGATCTTTAGATTTTAGGCTTGAGCTTGTTCCTTCAGCTTGACTTTGCTTGTGATCTTGAGCTTCTTTGAGATCATCAGCCATACATCATCTCTTTTCATCATCTTGTAATCTTTTGCCTTCTTGTGATCTTGTGACTTTCGAACTGACATGCTCATACTTTACTTTATAGCCTTCAAATTCAGGTTGTTGAAACTCCTTAAGGCCAGAATAAGACAAATCAAGTTTTGTAGGTGCATTTAGGGATAAGGGATGAGGTGGAGCAACAACATGATACCCTATACCCTTCTTACTTTTGTCAGTTATTTGGCTCTCTAACAACTTGTCTAGGTCTTTTGAGGCATTATCAAATTTTGCAATTTTAAAATCAATACCCTCTTTTTCTTGCTTACTTTTTCAAACTCAGTTTTAAGCACAGAAACTGGCATACTAACACCTATTTCATAGTTTTTACAACCTACTTCTCTTTTAAGAACTGCAATTTCTTCACTAAAAAGAACCTCATTCTTTCTAAATGTAACAAGTTGTGCTTCTACTGTTGCTAATCCTCTTTTATAAGTACTTGCCTTAAATTCAGTATCATTAAGTTTAACAATCAAGTCATCATACTATTTCTTAAGAGTTTTATAGTTCTTCAGATAAGTTTTAGTACAAGTAGTTACCTCAGAATTTGAGCTTGAAGAACTTGAGGAATTATAGGCCATCTCTTCTTATTGAGTAAAGAGTTCTTTTAGACTGTTTCTTCTAGATTAAAGTTTCAGAACACAGGCTCTGATACCACTTGTTGATCCCAAACCTTGATCGATTCTTTACCTTGTAAAGAGTATGTTACCTTGGATAAATCCAAAATAACACTGATAGAAACTTTGTGTTGAATATTAAAGAGTATGCAGAATCTACTCTTTAATACCTAGAAGAATTATGAATAAAATAGTGAATATGAAAGAACACAAATGTAACCAAACAACTTCAATATTATTATGATGAATAATACGAGTACTCTGACTAGTACTAGGGTTTACAACCTTGAAGCTACAAATTCTTTCTCTTTTGTGTGTATAAAACCTTAACCTAGGATCTCCTTTTATACACCACAAGGAGTCCTTTACAAGATAACTACAAATCTTTTAGGATCTTTTACAATTCTAAACATATACGTATCTTCCTAAACTATATAAGATATACATTCCATATTTATCTCCTTGCATCCTTATCTCCAAGCAGCAGCATTAAACATCAGCAGTATTAACTTTTCTTCTGGCAGTATAAACTAACACTGGCAGTACTAAGTTTGTACTGGCAGTACTAACTCTATTAGAACTGTTAGTTATACCTTGGTAGTATTAAGCTCTTGTGAAGATTTATTCCCAACATGGCGTATTTACAAAACTAGCATAGTTGGTTCTAGGCTTATAAAACCTACGACCCAATAAGGCCCAATAAGCCGTGGCTTATTATGAACCTTATTGTGGTCTAGATTATTTTTATGACATTTGGTTATAGCTTATTTTGATATTTAAGAACTTGCGTAGCTTAACAGCATAATAATAAGCTCCGAATAGCTTATTATGGGCTAAAAAGGCCACAACCCAATAAGCTAAGCCCAAACCATGGCTTAGTTTTGGTCTGTGAACCTTGGATTCTTTCGTGGATTGTTTGTTATACTTACTTTCTTAATGGGCTTAATAATGGACCTAGAATGGATTCTAAACCTATTAAACGATATTTTGGACTACTAATGGGCCTTAAGGCCCAATAAGCAAAAACAAGTCATTTGGAAAAATAAAAGCGTACTTTTGATTAAGATTTATACTTATACACATATTAATAGTTGAATAGTCGTTTGAAGGAAACGAGTCTTGGAAATTACTAAGAAATGTAGATTTTTGACGAAATTGAATTACTTAAGGGAAGTTGTTTGAAAATTGAAGTTTATAAACCTTGGAAACGTCTTATAAATGAACGGGTCATGCCAAAATTTTATTAAAATATTATACTTAGAATATTTTACAAAAATATTAATTTCTTAAAAATCTGACAAAAGGTCGAAATAAATAAAATATTATTATTTTAATAAACCGACTAAATGACAAAAATATATTTTATAATTTTATAAATTATAAAACTTCTAATTATAATTAAATGTCACTAAAACATGTCACTTTTCATAATCAATACAATTAAACTAGGTAGCTTAAGACGTATAAGATTGCAAAATTTAGGTGTGGTACTGAATAAATTATCGGAACAAAATTATTAATAACTATTATCTAAATCTAGATAATCTTATCTCTTAATTTTTTTTTTTTTTTTCTTTGTTTTTTTTTTTTTTTTTTTTCTAAATATTGTGAGTATATATTATCTAACGTACGTACTTTGAAATACTTTCTTCGAGTCTTAATTACCAACCATCACACAACCAATAACACTAAAAGTGACCGTACAACGCACCTTTTAACTACTATGCATCAATCTTAAACATACATTTAGAAAACCTATATTTAAAAATCAGACTTTAACTAGATTAGGTCGTGTCTAGAAGCCGTTGCATACCATATTTTGATAAATATCCTCAGCTACTTATCGCTTTGTTTAAAGGTGAGTTCTCGTAGCCCCATTTTTAAACTCTTTTCCGTTGGGGGAAAATGATACTCAAAACCTTCTTTTAACTACTTTTAATATCTGTGCAAAAACCTTTTATATGCTTTTGGACAATGATATGTGCCTATGTTTGTATGTATGAATGCTATGTGAATACTTTATAAATGATATGTGAATGCTATGAGATCTATTTATGCGAAGTTCCACTGGGAGTTTCTGCATTTCACTACTTTGCCGACTATGTAGCTCCAGCTGGTAGGCGATAGGTTCGGAGGACTATAAGTGCGCGGGTTAATTTGATAGGTTGATTTGGGTTGGGTTACCCTGGTATGATATGTTGATATGTTGGTATGTTGAATATTTAAATATTGTTATGTGCATTCTGCTTTCATATTGCACAACTGTCTACTCTTATATTCTGGCATAACAACTGGGTTTTTCCAAAACCTACTAGCTCACCAATGTAATGTTGACCCTTTCGAGTATCATTTTCAGGTAATGTGAATGATCCATGAAGTCAGGTTTAGAGACTTTTAACAGACCTAAGAGCATTCATTTGGATCTTATCATTTGGAGTTGCATTGAGACTATGCTTCATTTTGCCTATTTGTTTTCCGTTAGACTTGTATCCCTCCGGATGTGAGGTGTTGATTGTAATAAATTTCAGACTATGTGATGTGGTTCAACTCATTTGACACAAGTTCCATACTTGTTTTTGGGGGATGTTGTAACACTTGTTTAGTGCATGATTAGTTTTCTCTATATTGACGTTTTGTGTTATGACGATCAATCCTCTACCAAGCCTCGTGTTTCTGCCATTTTCGGGGTGTGACATGAGCCTCCGCCTTTCTCCCATAGGCATGTCTAAACAAATATTGTGCAAGTAAGTAGGGGACATTCACCACCGTCCCCTCATCTATGCTCCTAAGGAAAAAAAGGTCAGTAGTAATCACCTTCTTAAGTGCCTGACCCTTGCCAAAGATAGTGAAGGCAATCAACCAATGACACAGCCTCCTTAAAGGCTATCTGATCAATGTGTATGAAGGAGCTGAACCCAAAAAGTCACCACCATAAGAAATCCTAGTCTAGTAATTAGCCAACTTTGCCTTAGTGGCAATCACTCTTAAACTAGCCTTCTAGTATGCTCTAAATCCCTTAGGCTCCATGTCCAAAGCTGTGTGCAAACCCAAAAAAAAAAATGTATCCAACTCAATTGATGTCTAAGCCCTCCTAAGTGAAACTAAAAAGTATTTGCTATATCGAGATCAAGAACACCCTCTTTAAACTAAAGCGTACTGAAAAACTCCAAAATAATCTCTCTAACCAATGGTCCCCGAATACCAAACACCTCCCTCTATACAAAAGTAGAGAACAAAACCTCACCGTCAGCACCCATGTGTTTCATCCTCAACCTCTCAGTCATATCCATATCACTATACTCAATCTCAGCCAACTTAGCAAAATCCAAAACCTGAACCCGATGCACCTTCTAATAGTAAATTTTACCCAACTGAGTCTCAAAATCCAGCTCCTCCTCCTCAGTATATCCCTGGGTGTCAAACCTAAGCCACTCATGTCTCTTATTCCTAGGAGGTAATGGCATATCTATAAAATCATTAAACATTTTAATTTATAAGAGATAGAGGAATAATTTGTCTAGTCAGGGGGTCATACGGCTATTTGGGAAAAACTAATACGACATAATAGGAAGTTTTAAATCCTCCAGTATCTGAATAATTTCCAATATGCAGTATTGAAAAAGTGAGTCCAATATACCATATTGAACATCCCTAATATGGCGTATTATGAATATATTGTATCAATTTATAAAAGACAAGCCGAATACGAAGTATTGGGAATATTCATAAAATATGGGTTAAAAGGGGTCTAATACTCCGTATTCAGCTTAACGAATACGTCGTATTGGTTTTACTGATATAACGCAGCTATTGGTTACTAGATTTTCCCCGTTTTGACTAAAAAAATTCGATACAACGTTTATGGCATAGGGGGAAATTTATCTTAATCATACGTATTTTTAGCACAACTCATTCAAACAAAATCCCAATTCTAAAACAATAGCCCTAACCCTAATTTTATGTAATTTGAAATGAGTAAAATTATAGGAAATTCTTTACCTTGATTTTAGAACGGGGATAAGCATAGCAACAAATAAGCAAATCGAACTAAACTGGCTTGAACGTCTTCCAACAGGATCCATCACCACATGGGAGGATCTTACTACTCGTTTCCTTGCTCAATTCTTTCTACCGGGAAGGACTGCAAAACTTCGCAATGATATCCTGATGTTCCAACAACATCAAGGAGAATCTCTATCTGAAGCATGGACTCATTTCAAGGACTTGCTACAAAAAGTCCCTTATCATGGCATCAATTTATGGCTTTTAATCCAAATCTTTTATGATCATGTCGACTACACCACCCAGATGGGCATTGACTATGTAGCAAGCGGGAGACTTAGAAAGTTAAGGCCAGATGAGGCTTGGGCTACTATTGAGGAGTTAGCCTAATTTGAGGATGAAGGGTGGAATGATGTCATCATCCCAGGTGAGGAGAGCCTTAACTACGAAAATCACGACATCGAACAATTATTAGGAATCATGGAGCGTAAAGTTGATACACTTATGAAAGACGCAATATCGCTAATGGGAAGAAGCGAAGGCGTATTTAGGATGACAACCAACAAAATGTATCAACCACCCCCTGAGCCATCACGTCAAGAGGAATTTGAGCACATTATGATGAACTTCATCCTCGATCAGGAAGAAAGAGTCGAGCAGCTCGAAGAATATATGAAAGTGATTATTGGCGATTTTATGCAGCTCTCTTCGGAAGTCACAAGGAGGTTAAAGGATAAGATAAGAGAGGAAGGGGGCAGACTAAGGAAAATCGAGAAGATTACAAAATACCTAGACAAGGAGGTCCTGGAACCCCTAGCAGAGCAAAAATTCCCAGAAACTCCTGCAAAAAAATGTTCCATGATACCCTTAAATTTATCCCCACGACCCTATTATGGATAAGATATGTTCAACTGAACTTCTCCAACCCACCCTGCTTTTGAAAAAGCAGCTTCGGTTTTAAAACAGGTAAAAAAGCTAGTCAAAACGTCAAGACCCAACATGAGAAGGGAAATTCTTCAGCAACCCAACCGACGCCTCATAATTACCCAACCATTAAGGACGATAACCGTACTAAAAGAAAGACCCCGTTACATTACTCTTTCACACTCACAAAAAGTAACCGCGTGTTTGACCCCGGGGGAGGGAAAAACATTAACTTTTTCTAAAAAGTCAACAATCAACAAATTAGGGAATCTAAAACATCCCGACGGCATCAGGATTAATACGCAATGCCGTCGCAATGATCCGGGTTCAATAATATAAACCTTGGATCCGATTTTTACAGCAAGAAGCACAATCATCCTCGATTAACAATGAGCAAGAGAGCTAGGAGCACTAAAGGTCAATCCTCTTTCTCCCAAGGAGTATCAATTGAGGAAAAAGTTTGAATGCTCAGGGTATTTGAGAGTGGTGTGCACCAAATGCGCCACGATGCTCTTACTAGACGCCACATTCAATCCGGGGACATCATCAATTAGGATTTCCTCGCCAGCCAAGGTCTTGCTCAAGCCTTATTCGAGTCTATCAACAAAGACCCTTTCTCCGGCCCCTAATGGACGAACCTCTTCCAAACCAATGAGAATGTCTATCGAGAGTTAGTTCATGAGTTCTTTGCTTCATTTAAGTTTGATGCATCCCCTTGTAGGTATGATCCTATTCATTTGGGTGTTAGGTTTAGATTAGGGGGCGAGCAGAAGGAGATTTCTCTTTTAGAACTAGGATGGAGAATTGGTTTGTACTCTGAATGGCAATCTTGGGAGAGTGCTATTCTAAGTGGGTTAAGAAAGAGGGTGACAGTGAAGGCAAATCACTTGTTATTGGGATTTTAGCCAACCATTGGGGATGATGGGTTTAATGTAGGAAATACGAAAGTGGCCGCCATTAGGGATCCAAGGGTTAAGATTGCCCATTGTTGCATTGCAACGACCATTGTGGGTAGAAAGGAAAGCACTCATAGGGTCACCGAAATTGACATATTCTACCTTTATTGCATCTACCCCAATGAGGTCGTCTGCAACATTCCATACTGGCTTGCTAAGTATATGGTTGGGATGAGGGAAAAGAGTTTGATTTGTGAAGGGATGTTTGTGACTCGGATTACCCGATCTTATAGATTATTAACCAATGAAATAATAAGGGCATTAAGTGTCGAGCCCTCCCCTCATGTCTTTAAAAAGAAATCCTTGATATTAATGGGGTTTATCATGGATCTATACAATGAGGGATGCTTTTGGCCTGTAACATGAGAGGCCTTGGAGGAAGATGAGGAAGATGATGAAGGTGATGAGGCAGATGGAGGAGGTGCGGGTAATGAAGGGGCTGGAGGTTCCGCCGACATGTACCACAACATGAGCCAAGGTGATTGGCAAGTTCGCCAAGCGCGTTGGATGGATCAGCAAGACAATGTTGGGATTAAAAGTCTTCTTGATGCTGTTTGGATTACTGCTACTCATGTTTGTGTTAATGTTGCTCAGCTGGATTTAGTGCTGCTTAGAGACTTTAAAGAAAATATGCTAAGTAGTTACTACTGTTAGTACAAAGTTAAGACTGCTCAGTTGAAGTTAATGCTGCTAGTGAAAATATGCTTGAAGTTACTATTGCTAGTGAATATCAAGTTAATGTTGCTAGTTAGTACTGCTTATATGATATGTATTAGTTATTTATAGAAAAGATTTTAGATACTTAGGAAAGTATTGTAAGCTGACTAGGACTCTTGGTGTATAAAAGAAGGTCCTAGGGCATAAAGTTTGATATATTATCTTTTATCAATTTTTATAGCTTCAAGGTCTTTCTAACCCTAATACTTTGAGAGTATTCGTATTATTATTAATATTAGAGCTTATTTGTTGAATTGTATGTTCATTGAATTACTGTTTCATTGATAATTCTTCATAATATTAAAGATTAGATTCCGTTAATATTTAATACATTCAAACATAGTTTCTACTATAGTTGTGTTAGATTGATCTAATATAACTATACCTTAAATAAGCTTAAGGAATTTGATCTACTGAAGTGGGATCAACAAGTGGTATCAGAGCTTGTTAAGAAGTTGTGAATAAGAAGAAACTGTTTTTGCTAAAAGACATGGATCAAGATTCTACACATATAGTGGCTGCATCCAAAGTTTCCATGCTAAAACCTGGTGAGTATGAGATATGGAGGATGAGGATTGAACAATATATCCAGATGATAGACTATGCACTGTGGGAAGTCATAGAGAATGGTGCAACCTTGCCAAAAACAACAACTGTGGAAGGTGTTGTGACAGTGATGCCTATTACAACTGCTGAAGAAAAGGCTCAGAGAAGATTAGAGGTGAAAGCTAGAAGTACTTTAATGATGGGCATTCCCAATGAACATCAGTTAAAGTTTAACTCTATAAAGGATGCTAAGAAGTTGCTGGAAGCTGTTGAAAAGAGATTTGGTGGGAATGCAGCTACAAGAAAGACTCAAAGGAATCTCTTAAAGCAGCAATATGAAAACTTCACTGCTCCAAGCTCAGAGATGCTTGATCAAACTTTTGATAGGCTTCAAAAGCTTGTGAGTCAGTTGGAGCTTTTGGATGAAAAGCTTTCACAAGAAGATGTTAATCAAAAGTTATTAAGAAGTTTGTCACCTGAGTGGAACACACATGCTGTTGTGTGGAGGAATAAAGCTGATTTGGATACAATGAGCATGGATGATCTCTACAACAACCTCAAGGTGTATGAACCAGAAGTTAAAGGGATGTCTAGCTCAAGTTCAAGCACACAGAACATGGCTTTTGTGTCCTCTTCAAATAACAACACTAGCAGCACTAATGAAGCAGTTAATACTGCTCATGGAGTTTCTACTGCTAGCACTCAAGTTAATGCTGCTAACTCTACAAATATTGATAACTTGAGTGATGCTGTTATTTGTGCATTCTTTGCTAGTCAACCAAATAGTCCTCAACTTGTACATGAGGACTTGCAACAAATCCATCCAGATGACATGGAAGAGATGGATTTGAGATGGCAAATGGCCATGTTGACTATAAGGGCAAGAAGGTTTTTGAAGAATACAAGAAGGAAGCTTACTGTTAATGGCAATGAGACTATTGGTTTTGATAAGTCCAAAGTGGAGTGCTACAACTGCCACAAGAGGGGACATTTTGCTAAGGAGTGCAGAGCTCCAAGAAATCAAGACAACAAGAACAAGGAAAGCTCAAGAAGGAGTGTGCCTATGGAAATATCTACTTCCACATCTTTGGTGTCATGTGATGGTCTTGGAGGATATGACTGGAGTGATCAGGTAGAGGAAGGGCTTAATTATGCACTTATGGCTTTCTCATCTTCAAGTCCTGATTCAGAGGTATCCAATGATTCTATTTGTTCAAAATCTTGTTTGAAAACTATTGAGTCTCTTAAATCTCAAAATGATCAACTATTAAAAGATTTAAAGAAATCCGAGTTAATGATTCTAGCTTATAAGACAGGTTTAGAGTCTATGGAAGAAAAACTTGAAGTTTATAAAGCATGAGTCCTATAATTTGCAAGAAATTAATGGCTTAAAATTTGAAATTCACATAGGATAAATAACTATAAGAGCTTAGGGAGAAAAACTTGGACCATAGTTCAAAAAGAAAAAAGATTGCAACAACTTTAATGTAGAAATTTAAACATGAGCACGTCTTTGTTATCAAAATTATCACATTTTTATAAAGTGGGGTCTGCTGATGAACAGTAATTTTTACTGTTCATAGCATATAAAATTAATTTTATAAACTTTAATTATCATAAACGACGTATTTTATTCGTTTTAGCTCCGTTTTTAGTAATTCTTTCGAGCACTTTCTCGTAATTGAAAGTTCTATTTATTTATGAGGTTTATAAAAATAAATATTTCTGTCATGAACAGTAACTTTTTATAAAAGTGTTAATTATCGTAAACTTGTGAAATTCATAACTCTTTCGTTATTAATTGAAAATTTACGATTCTTATCATTTTGAAATCCTAAAAGTATTGTAAAATCTGTTAAAAATGTTAAACTTTCTGTTTTAGAAGTATTTTATAACTTGCTTTTATAAAGTTTATTTTATAAAACCGGTATTAATGTAAATCGTGTTTGTATCGTATCTTTTTCATTATTAATCCCGTTTTTCAAAAAAACTAAATAAAAAGATTTTCATACCTTTTTGGAATCGTCACGAGACGTATTATTTGTTTAAAAGGTCAAACCTACTAATTTAAATGCGAAATCCAAGCAGCCCTTTTAATATCAATATGTATAGTTTTATATAAGCTTAGTTTATGTACTTTTTAACCTTGCAACTTACTACAAGTCTTTTATACCATTATTTATATGTGTTTACATATAATAAAAACTCCAATTAGTCCATTAATTGTCCTCACAAGTCCATGGTAACAAGATTAATAAGCTTACAAAGTTATTTATACACTTTTACTTATAGCTTTTTAAGTAAATCATTAAAAACCCTAATCTTGCATTAACACTTTTTAAATTTAAACCAAGATATGTAAAACACTTATGTATCCATTTATAACCTCATAATATCATCCATATAACATGTGCATAAGTTCACAAAATTATGTTTACAAGAAAAATCCACTTTTACAAGTTAAACATATCCTAAATGATGATTTTGCTACATAGAACATCATATACATATAAACTCATGAAATGAAAAGATAAAGGTTTTTAGATAACCTTATGATGAACAATATATGAAAATATGTTTTTAAACTCATATTAGACCTTTAAACCCAAGCTTGCAAGAATGAAACCCTAATTATTCCATGGAAACCCTAATCTTGTAAATACTTGCTTACACCTTGCAAATGCTTAACCAATACTTTAAAACACCTTAGTATGTCTTAGGCATAATGTGTGAATGCTTGTATAATGTAAAATGAAATTTTTTATTTTTGTATGGATTTGTTTTTGTCGGGATTTTGAGGCCTTGGGCCTTAGACAAGCTAAGAGGGAAGTTTTTGTTAATTTTTTGCTAGGAAATCGTGATATGTGTTCTTATCCCTTCATGTATAAGTAGAATACAAGTAAACAATCAAGGAGACACCAAGAGGGTCTTAAGGGAGTCTTAGTCTTGGTCTTTGGTCAAGGTTTGAAGAAATTGGATAGATGTTCCCTAATAGTTGAGGTTATCCCATGAAAATAAGGAAGGATGTTTTCTTATGATATTTTATTGCATCCTCATGACCATATCCAGTCCAATATGCATATACATGATATATCTTTGTGATTTTTATGTATTGGGTATAAAAGTGGGTATTTGTTGAAGCGTAGAAAAGTTTTGGTGGTTTCGGGTATGCCTAAATGCAATTTATCGCAAAACGTAAACACTTTACGCAACCAATGAAAATAAAATGAACAAAGTTAATAATTATCATCAAAATAATTACTTAACACATTTTTGGGGCTGATGTAAAACATTTAATTGTTTGATGCCCGTTTACATTGAACGCAAATTTTAGCCGTACGCGATTTAACTTAACGTTTACGATTTAAAGCAAACGCGTACAATACAATAGATACATTGTGGATTTATTGACGACGTCAATGACCCTAAAACACGGGGTGTTATAACTTTGCAGCTAAGAGAGACGAAGAAAAGAGGAATAGACCACCAACAAAAGCTCAACAAAGGAGTATCATGTGTACTTATCTGAAGAATATGGATGGATGGAAGCCCAAATACTTGAAGAACAAATCCTTTGCAAATATTCAAGAATTGTTTGAAAAAACAATGAAAAGGGTAAATACCTTTGTTGACTTCAGAACAAAGTTGGTGGAAGGTACTAAAAATGAGGAAGGTACAAATAAAGCTGAAGCAGAAGTGATAGAAGGTAGTTCAAAAAGAGCAAGAGATGATCAGGAAGCAGCTAAGATGAAAGAGCTCATGAAAATTATTCCTGATGAAGAGGAAGTAGCAATTGATGCTATACCTTTAGCTACTAAGCCTCCAAGCATTGTTGACTGGAAGATCATTAAAGACGGAAAGATCAACAACTTTCAAATTATAAGAGCTGGTGGAATTCAAAGAAGTACTCAGCCTTTATTCAGATGCTTAAAAGCTTTGACATGGAAGATTTAGAAACTCTGTAAAATTAGTAAAAGCTAAGCATGGATATACAAGGCCAGAAAAGGGCTATGAGAGAGTGCTATGGGGTGATCTAAAGACAATGTTTGAACATCATGTAGAAGATACTGTAACAACCCGAGTTTCACGACGCGTATGACGATCGCGAGTTCGACGTCATAATTATTATTTAATAAATTCGTGTGAACGAACGTCGACATTTAAAATTTTATTTGTCGTGAATAAATATTTTTGTATTTTATTTCGAACAGAAATTAGAAATTTATTATTTTTGACGTCTCGCGAGTCAACGTTTGACCGCGTGTTCGTTAAACGTTTTAAGCAACAAAAAACTTTTACGACGTGTCTCAGTTAATTATTTTAAGATTATAAATTTATTAATTTATGAATGTCTCATATTGTTCCATATCTTGACCAACTCGCGTTTTAAAGTGAACACCTTTATATAAATGTTTTAAAAACCATATTTAGTGGGACGAAAATAAAAATAAGTTAAAGTATTTAACAGTGTAGTGGCGGTTAATAGACGAACCAAACGAACATCCCTATGTAATTAGTTATGCAGACTAAAGATGAAGGGACCATTTTTTGCAAAGACCCCATCACTTTATTTCGCTATAAATACAAGAGATACTTCTCATTTTATCCCTTTACAAAAATTAAAAACTCTTCCTCCCTTGTTCTTGAGCACCACCGTCGGCCACCATCACAATAACATCACCACGCCACTATTTTACAACATCATATTGATCCATTTATAGATTATTAATCATGTATCGAGGCTTACATTTCCCACTAATAAAAACCACCCATGCACTAAGTAATTTTAGTAGTTGAAAATTTAGGTTCGAGTTGTCCGAAATGGGTTATAAATATTGTTGTTTGGTGATGGTAAAAGTGTTATTGGAAGTTTGGTTTTAAATAAAAATGTTTGGTTTTGCGTTTTGGATGTGTTCGAGTCTCGGCAAAGGAACAAAGGAGACAATTTTGATATTTGATTTTGCTTATTTTAGCATTGTAAGCATTTTTTTATTTTTATTTTTTTTGTTTCCGTTTATTGAATGATTTCGATTTATGCATGTGATGGAATCGTTATGATCTTGCGCCGACTAATGTCAGTTTGGCATCTTGATTTCGAGTCCGTTACGGCCTTCCGACGAAAATACGCAATTTTTCCGAAATGACGTTCTTACATAAAATCTCATGTGGTAGTCACGAAAAATGTGTTATACGGGTCAAATACCGATGGTCCACTGCTGCGCTTTTATTAAAATACAAGTTACAGCAGATTCCTGTAAGGGCATTTTGGTCATTTTCTGTCAAGTTTCGGGTCTCAGCTAAAACTAAAAAGTTGTTCGGAATGTCGTTTTACATAAAATTTCTTCTTTGTCCGAATCGTGAAAATGTGATATAGCGGGTCATTTGGTGCGGGTCAGATTTGATAACATATGTATAAAAAGTCAAAGTCAAACGAAGTCTAGCGTTGACTTTTAAAAGTCAACGGGTTAATACTAAACTTGTCGGGTATAATAAAAGTAAGTAAATGTTATTATCAATAAGAGTAAGATATTTTAAACATAACAATTTATACGAACGAAGTATATTCTAAAAATAGAAACTTTTGTAACAATCGAAATATAATATCGATATGAGTAAATAATAATCAAAATGAATGTCGGTGGTTCGACGAGATAACTAAATATCATCATGAATATAGTTGAATAACGAGACTTACTAAATATGGTAACTTTCCGAATATAGAAACTTTCCAAAAATAGAAAGTTTCTTAAAATAGAACGTATTCGATTAAGCGATGTATGATATAAATAAAAGAACGATGGTAACCTAATATTGTGAGGTTTTAGGATTTAAGGCGCAAGTGGATTTCTCGTCACATGTGTGAATATATATATATATATATATATATATATATATATATATATATAAAAATATATATATATATATATATATATATATATATAATATATATATATATAATATACAATACTAAACATATATGATTTTGTTGATACGATGTACGCATCGTTGATTATACCTTTCGGCATACTAATCGAGCAACATAAATTATAGGTCGTGATCGTGTTAGTTGATTTTCCGTGGATTGTTTCGATTATTGATCTTTGGCTTCGATCAAAGTGAGTTCATAGCCTCGCTTTTAAGTGTTTTTAAATGTTTTTAAACCGCGAGGGGGATACCTTGCTTGTTTTCGAAAATGAGGAACGCAATGTTTTTGATGATAAATATGAATCCATTCATTATTGAGTATATGCCTATTTACTGGTGTGACCGTTAATTGCCAATGTGATGTGGAACGCTAATGCATAAATAATTCTATAGTGCTTGACAACCTGACCTGGTCTGAATCATTTGTAGCAACCTTGTAATGTAAATTTGTAGTTAGTATTAGGAGAAGTGGCATACTTCTCGGACATAATTTCGTCCTACAGGATGAATGTGTTAAGTGTCGGTACATGAGCTCATTTAGTTGGAAATCACTATTTTTATAACCTGTCTTACGAGCAATGTTATACGTTTTGTTGAACCAAATATACGTTCTAACTGTGAATTATAAACTCTATGAATTCACTCAACGTTTTGTTGACGATTTTAAGCATGTACTCATTTATTTTGTAGTTAGGTATGGTTGATGGCTTGGATGGGACGAAACTCGGATACCAAGGACGATGCCTCGGTGAAGTAGTGTCATAAACTAAATAAGTGTTTTAGAAATCAAGTCGAGTTTTTGTGACTTTTAGAAATATTACTATACATGGTATGTAGAACCTATGTTAACTTTGATCTTTCTATTAAATGAAATGGTGTTTTATAAACGTATCTTTGAACGTTTACTGGGACTCGTGTGCATGTATTATGAAGTAGCACCCCAAATGATGTATTCCACTTATTATTGTATTTTGGGGTGTTACAGATACAGTGTGGAGGAATCTACAAGGACATAAAGTGTTGATTTGGAAACTATCTAATTCCCATGGCGTACATTTTATGAGGTTGCAATCTATGCATATCTTTATGTTGGTAGATAAAAAGTATCCCCTTACACCTTCAACAATTACAGAAATGCTGAACAAGAAGCTTCAAGCTGATCATTGGAATGAAATGTGTTATCAGCTTCTTAAGCTCATCACAAAACAACTCAAGAATCAATGAAGTGTTTGGAAGCATCCTCCTGGTGATTATGAAGCTTTCAATGAAGAAACTTGAGATTTTGAAGAAGAATATCAAGTTTAGGGGAGGATTGTTGGGATTAAAAGATTTCTTGATGATCTTGGAGTTACTGCTGCAAAGTTAATGCTGCTAGTGTATAAGTTACTACTGCTGGTGTTCAGAGTTAATGCTACTTGTACAAAGTTATAATTGCTCAAAGATTAAGACTGCTGAGAAAGGATAATGACAAAAGAAAGGATAAAGATTGATTGAAGATCAAGATTAATTACGTGATAAGTTTGAGTTATCTATAGAATAGATCATAGAGAATATTCTAAGTTTTAAGAATATATTGCAAAACGACTAGGACTTCTTGGTGTATAAAAGGAGGTCCTAGGGCATAGAGTTTGATATCTTTTGTTTTGATATCGTTTAGCTTCAATGTTTTGTAACCATAATACTAGTAAGAGTATTCGTATTAATATATTGAAGCTTTGTTTGTTAATCTGTGTGTTTATTAGAATTACTGTTCTATTACATATTCTTCTAGTGACCCAAAGATTAGATTCCGCATAAACGTGATATATTTATCAACAGATCTACTATAGTTTGTGTTAGATTTATCTAGCATAACTAAACCTTATACAAGCTAAGTAATTCAAGATCTATTCAAGTGGGATCAACAACTATTTATCTTTCGATCACACCACTTCCTTCTCACTCAACCACGCCTCTACAACCATAGAGATGGCTTATCTCTTTCCTCTACTATTTCTGCTACCACCTTTAAGATAACCTTATACCTCGTCATGAGATTGTTTTATGAACATTCACAATACTCGAGAAGACCACCATCCATCTTGACATTCTCAAGCTCGTCGCCTTCATCTTCGTTTGTTTTCTTCTTCTTTATTATTATTATTATTATTATTATTATTATTATTATTATTATTATGATTATTATTTTCGTGTAAGAAACACCCTGAAGATATGTCACCATTTCCTTCGGTACTATGTCCAAAAGGAAACATCTCTATTCGAATAGGTTGCATCTGAAGATAACATCGTCGACATTCTTTCTTTACCCCTCAATCGTGAATCGTTAAATTGTCTTTGTCTAGGTCTAGGAATGATGGAACACATTCCGTAAATCTTTCTCTTCTTTTCTACTAGTCTCGATTTTAGTCTATTCTCTATTCCATGCGTCGTGATAACATAACTACTTCATCCGAAGTACTTTAAGCATTTTTAATTAGCGAAATGCAAATTAAAATGGCACTCCTTTCACAAAATTCGTCAAGCCCTAAACTCCTCTCCTGTTGGCGGTCTGGCGGCCCCCAGATCTATTCTGGCGGTCCCCAAATATATCTGGGACCGCCGGCAACAGGCTTGAGATATCTGTGTACAAGTATATTTCTTTCCATATGACTTTATTTTAGTGTTCTATTAACATGATTAAAAGTCCATAATCAATATTAACATATCTTATGTATTTCTTTAAGTTGAAACATATTATGAACTTTTATAACCCTAATTTACTCATAATTATGTTTACATTAAAACAACTTGATACAATATTTTCTCATCCTTTTTAACATGATGTAAGTAATAACACAACATATATAAAAGTAATCCATGTGGTCATTTCAAGTGAAAACTTTATTTTCATGATTAAAACTTAAATGGTGATATAAGCTAAATAGAAATATCATATGCATAATAATGAAAGTTATAGCAACATAAAGAGTTTAAATGGACCTTAAGAAGAATGATGATGATGATGAACAAGTACTAAACCCTTGTTTAGTCACAAAAACCAAGCTTGCACAATAAACCCTTATTTTCTTAACCAAAAACCCTAACTTCCTTTTACTTGAGAAATGAATGGAAATGGTGATTCAATGCTTGCAAATGCCTTAGTATACCTTAGAATAGATGTATATAGAAGTGTATGGATTGTAGAAAAATTGCTATGGGTTTGGTTGGGTGATGCTAATATGCCGTAGCATATGGGGTGCACAAATGAGGTGATTTTGTTTGATTTTTGTTAAGTGTAAAGTGTGTAAGTGTTAGCTAGTTTACTTGCATGTATATAGGATGTAATTTTTGTCAAAAGTCCAAGCATGGTTCAAAGTATGGTCATGGCATGGCTCTTGGTCAAGGTAAGGTGGGAATGGTGTTGCCATAATGAGGTATGGCATAAGATTGACCAACTTGCAAGCCTTATCTTATTTTTCATGTATATATTTGTATATAATGCATGATTTTCGGTGGAACAAAGATATACATGATTTATTATTTGGTAATTTTATGTATGTGTATAAAAGTTGGTATTTGTAGAAGCTAGGAAAGTTTTTGTGGTTCCCGGGAGTGCCTAAACGCAAATTTATCGCGAAACGTTAATACACTTTACGTATCCGAAAATTATTCGTCTACTTTTAAAAGGTCATTCTTATTATATTTTTGTGTCAATCAATAAACGAATCCCATTCTTATTTATTAAAAGTCGGTCTAATCTTCTCTGTAAACATACATCTTGAGTCTTTTAATTATATCATTTAGATTGTTGTTTTTAAAATAATGTTTGCATGTGTCCAGCTTCTAACTTTCTTTTAAAGTGTCATACTCTAGAATAATAAAACCTAGAAGTGCATGTCTAGTTCCCCGCTAATGTTTTGCTATATGTATATGTGCACTTGTCTACTAACTTTGTTTTATAGCACAACAATATCTTGATTCTTTGGTGCCCCAATTAAGGGGGAGCACACACCAAGGGGGAACACTTGCAAGCGTTCTACTCTTTTAAATTGCATCAAACTTCTCAAGGATCGATGGTAATTTATTTATGGATCCATTATAGTCATTATACAAGGAATGTAATTATCATGAGGACGTAATGAGCAAGGGGGAGCTAAGAGATATGTGGGTAAACAACATGGAAGTTGGTTAAACCGTGATGATAGAAGACTTCACTAGGATGATGCAAGATCACCTTTATAGGAATATAGGATCGGGGATTGTAAAATATGATGAAGGGCTTATTCATACTCCAAATACTTCACATCATCCACTTCAAAAGCACCTCAACCTTATTTCTCATGCTTTCTTCTCATTCCTCCAACCAATATACTTGGATCACCTACCTTTTCTTCATTCCTTCAACCTATACACTCGAAGTACCTATCCTCTTGTCTTGCCTACTTCTCACCTCTCATGACCTTTTCTAAACTATCCAAGAAAAAACAATCACCTTCACCTTTATTTTATCCTCTCCTCAAACCTATATACTCAGAGCACCTATCTTCTTCTCATTCCTCTAACTTATATACCCGGAGCACATACCATCTTCTCATATCCACATAATACCTTTTTGCTTTGACAAAAGGGGGAGAAAGGAGTGTAAATGTGTAACTTTTAAATATTACTATGTGTTATAGTTTACATAGTTTGTCATCATCAAAAAGGGAGAGATTGTTAGTGCAAATATTACGATATTTAATCGATACGATCTCTTTATGTTTTGATGATGACAAACATGTAACTTGTAATACGTAACGTAAAGTGCGTAAGTTACTCGTAATCAAAAATCATCAATGTATACTCGCATCCACATCTCTCGACGTCTCAAGTCTACATCAACACTGACATTTGTTTGCACCCGGATATTGGTTTACACTCGACGTAAATCACATAAGGTAATATACACACAATGTTAAACTTGTATGATGATCAAAGAAATAAGTTTTGTCATAAACTTTAAATATTTATAATACAACAAAACTAAATCTCCAAAATTATTTAGACAAATTATTTTTGATTTATAAAAGATAATGTTTTATTTGGTAAAAAATTTTGAATTTCAAAATCTGGTCATTTCCCCCCTAAAATAAGTGTCCCTTTCACTAGACAAGTTTGTCACCACAAAAAGACTAAAATAGGAGCGTCTGTCAAGGTGGTCCCTTAATTCGGTGGGCGGCCCCCTTAATTATTTGGCAGCCCCTTATATATCTGGGACCGCCATTTCCTGACAATGAATCTAAAAAGCATCAAGGTTGTTTTTCAGCTCCTATAAATGTAGGATCAGTTCCAACTATTTTTACAACCCTTTTGCACGAATTATCTCTCACTCTTTCTCTCTTATATATCTCACAAAATATGATTGGAAGTTGGTTGTTTGTCTCATCTAAATCTTTGATCATTTAACTTGTTTAATCTTGTTTAAATGTGATCCAATCTTCTACTCTTTCCTTCTTCCCTCAAGTGCAAGAGAAGAACTTCGGTCATCTTCAAGATCCGAAGTTATGTAGTCTAGTTAGTCCATTTATAACATTTGTTACATATAGATCGAGTCCATGTCTTCCAATCTTTAGTAGTGTGTAGATCCAAATGATGTATATATATATCTGGATGGGAATATTATGTGGGTTATGTTAGTATTTTAGGCCTTAAAATACATTGGTGAAGTGGTAGATTGGTTCTAGCTAAGATTAGGACTCGACATTTAGCTTAGTGTCAGAAAATAATGTAAGCGATGCGGTTTATGTGTTTAGGCCATAAAACACAAGGTTTGTTATGTTGGGCCATAAAACATAACGGGTTTGGTTGTACCCGAAGAAGAACTCGACATCTAGCTTAGTGTCGGAAAATAATGTAAGCATTGGTATAAGGTTTTCTTCCGCCGGAAAGGAGCCTTGTGATTAAAGAAATAACTCTCGAGTTGGATACTCGGAATGGATTAGGGCAAGAGGAGCTTCGTGAGCCAAACCACTAAGTAACATCATGTCTTTTTTGCATTATTCTTTTAACCCCTTCACGTTTACTTATTTATTTACATTTATCGCTTTACATTTATACTTGCATTGTACTCATGATTGTGTATATCCTGTTAGTTAAAGTTGTGTAGCTCTTTGTGCTAAATATTGTAAGTGTGGTTATATTGTTAGAATATGATTTAGCTATTGTAAACCTATGATCGACATTTTTCATATTGCGTCAAACTTGATTGGTGATTTTATACAAAAGATCTAGTCCAAAAACCTCTATTGGAGGCGGTCCCATAAATCATGCGGCCCCCTAATATACTTAACACCGTCCTGATATACTTGGCGCCCCATAAATATATGAGGGACCGAGCCGGTAGAATAGTGATGTAAATTTCTTGATCTTAAATTTTTAATAGAAATGATATTCACCCCCCTCTCTATGGTTTCCACAAATACGAGTAATAAAATAATGAAAAAATAAAAAAAAATTGAAATGTACAAATGGTGTTTTAAGGGGGGGGGGGGGGGTTGTCTTAATAACATATCCCTTAGTATAAAGGTTAATTAGCTTTTGAAGATCAGATTCGAATTAATATCATTTTTGTTTTTCAAGATTGATATCGTAAAATCATATCAAGATCTTAAAACCTACTATAATATCATATTAGAAGTTTGGTACTATATTGCGAAGTGGCCCACCCTTGCTCAACGAGTTCTTTGATTGAGTACCACTAAATTTATCAAAACTAGATAGCCATTTTAAATAGTATAAAAACAAAATCACTACATTTTCTTTTAGAAAAGAAATAGCTTACCTAAGAAAAGAAAATGCGCTTTGGGTTGCACAATATAACTTAAGAAATAGAACTGCAAAGGAACAACGCAATATTTTTTTTTTCTGTCGGTCGCCAACCAAAAAAAGCACATTGCTATGGTTACTGGGTTACTCAAAAGAGTTTATTTTTCTGACCATTAAGAAAAATACCTCTTTTGTGCTAGTTAATTGAGAAACATCATAAGTTTGCACATCACATTCTAGCTTCATCTTTGCTTTTCAAAGAAAGACAATTTCAATGACCGACACTAGAGAAAGATAAGGTAATTCCTTCTTACCATAATTGAAAGCGTGGGAGGCACATGTCTAATAACCTAGCCTTTAGTTTAAAGGTTAATTAGGTTTTGAAGATCAGATTTGATTTAAGATCGTTTTTGTTTTTCAAGATTGATACTGCAAAATCATACCAATACCTTCAAAAACTGCTGTAATATCATATTAGAAGTATAACACTATATCGCGTAATGGCTCACCCTTGCTCAATTTGGGTAAAACCTGGATATTGCTACTTAGGCATTACTCAACAGGGATGCAAGTCTCACAAAGGTATCTGTAACACCCCTAAAAATGGGTCGCAGCAGAAAGATGTCCGGGAACGTTACTTCATAATACCATTGCACAAGATACGAGAGAACGACCTCTAAATATATCGTTTGAAAAGTAATCTTGTAAAGTTTAGACTCCTGTGCACATCAGTTATGTCAAGCACCCTATTCACCTGAGAAATACATGCTTAAATGTGTCAACATAAAGTTGGTGAGTTTATAGGTTTATGTAAGTATAAATGTTGAAATCAAAGGTTTATAAAGTGTGTATGACCATTTCAATCCTTATAATAGTCACAAAAATGTAAGTATAAATGTTGAAATCAAAGGTTTATAAAGTGTGTATGACCATTTCAATCCTTATAATAGTCATAAAAATGTAAGTATAAATGTTGAAATCAAAGGTTTATAAAGTGTGTATGACCATTATAACACATACAATAGTGACGATAATGTGACTACGATTGCACTAAGTTTATGACACTGTGGCTCCGACGTGTATGTATGCCAATCTTTTTAGGCACTGTAAGTGTTCATGTAGATGTAGTTCAATGTTTTCGACATGGTATACGTTCGTTAGTTCAATCCGTCAAACTAGTGAGCGCTACTCACCCAGACGGGGATGTCAATCCCAAATAGATCTATTTTATAACATTTGTGCTTACTTCATCATAATTAATAGTTCATGCCACTTAAGCTAACCCGTAATCATATGAATGAAAGTAAAGTTGTTGAGTCCGTCAGTGAAAACAAGTGATGTATCCCACCGCGAGATATGTAAATGAGTATGTAACGAGTTTGTAAATGAGTTTGTAATGAGTATGTAAACGAGTTTGTAATGAGTATGTAAACGAGTTTGTAAACGAGTTTGTAAATAAGTTATGAGAACAAGTATGTAAACTATTTTATAAATGCGCATGTATTCTCCCCCAAAAGAGTTATAAAGAATAAAATAGAGGCCATGAAACTCACCTTAAGTGAATGTATTGAATGTAGTAATGGTATATGCTTAATCACACATACCATTTTCCACTAAAAACGGACTTAAATGACTAAAAACGTACCAAAAATACATTGTATTTGTATGTTTTGCATTTGTATTGTGCAGGAAACGGATATCAAACAAAAAGGACAAAAAACGAAGCCAAAAACGACCAAACCAAGCACGGGATGGAAAAGACAAAGTCAAATCAAGGCCAAAGTTAGTCAAAGTCAAAAAGTCAACAGGAAAGTCAACCCCGTCAAAGTCAAAAGATAGCCAAGTGGAGAAAATTCAACTTGAGGGACTAAAATTGCCAAACCTCAAGTTGTATTACGAGAATAAAAGACAAGGGCTGAAATTGCATACCGGGTGAAGTACAACTTTAGGGGCCAGTTCTGCCAAACCCCTAAAGTTGTATCATAAAAGGGCGAAGTTTGCAATGAAGTTATATGAGATGAGGGGCCAAAGCTGCCAACTTACCTCATCTCATATAACTTCATTGCAAACTTCGCCCTTTTATGATACAACTTTAGGGGTTTGGCAGAACTGGCCCCTAAAGTTGTACTTCACCCGGTATGCAATTTCAGCCCTTGTCTTTTATTCTCGTAATACAACTTGAGGTTTGGCAATTTTAGTCCCTCAAGTTGTATTTTCTTCATTTGGTTGACTTTAGACTTTGACTGACTTTGGCTTCGATTTGACTTTGTCTTTTCCATTCCGTGCTCGGTTTTGTTTGTTTTTGGCTTTCTTTTTGTCCTTTTCTTGAATATCCGTTTCCTTCACAATACAAATGCAAAACATACAAATACAATGTATTTTTGGTACGTTTTTAGTCATTTAAGTCCATTTTTAATGAAAAATTGTATGTGTAATTAAGCACATACCAGGTGCGTTTGGTTGCGACGGCCGAGGTGCGTCGAGGGTGGTTGTTTGTTTGGTTGGGTTTGCAACGCAGCGAGTGCGGTAGGGTTTGTGGGTTAACAACCGACAAGGGTATGTCGGGTTGGCTGTCAAACAGCCGGGACAGCCGGGGGTTTGTTTGGTTTGATAATCAGACACAAAAGGGTGCGTTTTG